>WEKY01014598.1:353932-368822 GCA_013390045.1 Picathartes gymnocephalus
AACAAAAAAGAAAAAAAAAAAAAGAGCTCGCGCATGAGCTGCAACCAGATTTCACAATTCTCCAGCGGCCGGTACATTTTGCACAGTTTATAGCTTATTAACGTGATGGTGAGTTGCAAAACTATTGCCGGCTATTTGAGTTCCCAGCATTTATTCCTGGGGAAAACCAAAGCCTCACAGCTGTCATGAGAGAGCACTTCATTAGCGAACAGCATTCAGTATTTATACTTGGAGCAGCAAGTGCCGCTCGCTCGGATGAATAAAGCATGTGCTCTCCCAGGCAAGGGCTGGCTGCTCCGGCCCCGGCCAGCTGCGGCACCCCCGGGATGCCCGGGGAGCACGGCGGGGATGAGCTCCAGCAGCTCCCGCAACAAGTGCGGCTGCGGGATCAGAGCGGCCCCACCGAGGTTGTCCGTATCGAACGTGAACTTTTCTGCCTCTGCTTTGCTTGCTGCGCCCTCACCGCGCGTTAAAAGCCTTTTGTTTCGCCCCTGTTTTGATGAACTTCTCTCCCTTTGATGTTCATCTGGAGTTTAACAGCGATAACAGGCGCACAATGGTGAGATTGTGGAAGGGGAAAAGGTGCTGGGAGAACACAATGCGGCGCATTATCCCCTGGCTCCCCTGTGCCGCTCGCTTGGCAGGCGGCAGCAGGAGAGAGCCGGGGTGACAGCCTGGGCGCCCCGGGCTCCCGATGGCTCCCGCCGCAGCGACACCGTCCTAGGCTCGGGGCAGAGCATCAGGCACCCAGCCTGTGGCACCCACCGTGGCACTGCAGGCTCAGTCCCAGTTTGGGGCATCCTGCATCCTCCCAGCCTCAGGGAGAAATGTCCAGCCCCGGCTTTTGGCACCACGTGAGCAGGATGCGTCCCGGCTCCCTCACTGCACATCAACATCCCACACCAGCATCCCGTGTCAGCAATTCCCGCACCTCCTCAGCCCCTAGCACAGGAAGCTGACAGTTTGAGGAAGCCCCGTGTGAAGCACCTGGATGCTCCCGGAACCTGGGGACAATCCAGCACAAATGCCAGCCTCTTCCCAAGCTGCCAGAGCCCCTGGCTCTGACAAGGTGATACACGCTCTTGTTTGGGGTCTGGGTCCCAGGGTCAGGCTCTTCTGTGGGCACCTTGGCTATCCTTCTGATACACATTTCCAGTCCATCTGACTGGAAAGGCAATCCCCAAAAGTAGGAGAGAGGGGAAACCCCTAAATGTGCTGTTTTTACCATCTTTCCACAATTTTATGAAAGGCATTGGTGAACCATTTCAGAAGTCAAGATGGGGCAGCAGGGCCAGCAGCCACCATGGCCAGTTGTGACAGTGTCGTGTCCCCAGGCCAGTGGTCATTTCTCCCTGCCCTTTTCTCCCCGTCCAGATCCTCTGCAGGTTTGAACCGGCAGTCCCCCGTCTAAGTCTCTTTACTAATTATTTGTGCACATTAATTCCTGGCACCACCCTCTTGTTCCCCACTTGGTGACATCTCCAAGCAGCTAAGGCTGGTGCCACCTGCCCAGGTGTCACCTTGCAGAGGTGCCCTGCAGCACCCAGGAGCTCCCACGGAAAGGGCAGTGCCCAGAATGCACCCCCTTGCCCGTGGGGGCTGGCAGACCCAGGTGACCTGGGGACACCTCCGTGGCTCTGGTATGGCTCGTTCCCCCTGCCAGCCCCAGCCCTGCCCCTGGGCAGTTGCTGCTCTCAGCCACGTCATGGCACATGTCACCCCTGGTCACATCCCGGCACATGCCATCCTTGGTCACATCCTGGCACATGCCAGCCCGGGCCGCATCTCGGAACGTGCCCACCCTGGTCACACCCTGTCCCTGCGAGGCTGGGGTGTGACTGGTGCCCGCTCCCAGGCTGGGCACATCCCCAGAGCCGCCTTGCATCCCAAACCTCGCCTCTGTTAGCACAACCCAAAGCGCTGGCAGCAGGCACGGGGTATTTTTGGATATTTTTGTGCAGCACCAACACAGGAAATAATTTTCTGTGACGCTCCTCATAGCGTTTGGTAGCCTGAACCAGACACGAGTCCCAAGCACGTTTTCCCGGGATGGCTGGGGTGGCTCCTGCTGGCCAAGGGCAGATCTGCGGCTCAGGATGGGATTGCCAAGGACTGTCCCGTCCGAGCCGTCCTGCTGCCTGCAGATAACCCCCTGTGCAAAATCAGGGCAGAGTCCTAATGAACTCATCTCTAATATCATCTCTCCTTAGACGACTCTGCCACTTGCAGCTGTCTCTGAGTAGGTGTTTTTTCAAGAAAATCGTATGTAGACCTTCTGCAAATATCATTTCTCATCTAAGAAGAGGTCTGAGGGGTTTTTAATATTCTTTGAGTTGCCGAGCTGATTTTCTGTATTTTTGCTTAGATTTTTAACCTTATCTTATGACATCTGCATTCGCTGCTGGTCTGACCTACTTAGTGAAGTCAAAGATACTGGAGATGAAGCTGAACGATCCACTTCAATGAATACTTATAATTTCAGGGTCCTGACAGAATACACTAGTTTCTAATAACAATTTCTTGCTCTTCAAGCAGCAGTTGTAAATTTGCATTCAAAAAAATCTTATTTGCAAAATAAAATCATTTTGCTTGCCTGAGAAGGCAAAATCTGCGAGCTCAAATAACTGAACTGCACCTGAAATGTACACAAGGATTTTTAACAGCACTGCTTTTTAACTAGCACTAATATCTGCCAATGTGTACCACGGTGTGCCAGTCCCTGTACAATTTAGTTTAACTGCAGTGAAAAAAATTTCTTTTTTTTAGGAATGCTTTGCACTGCATCCCCATTTCAAACTCAGAGAGCAAACAAGTTGTAGCAGACTTTCTCTTGCAAAATGAATTTGTCAGGCTCTGCTGCATTTTGCTGAAGTGTAAGAAAGTCAGATAAAAGCGATCCTAAAGTTGAGAACTTGGTTTCAGGGCAGACACTGGTGGGAATTTCTGTGCTTACATTGTCTTTTCCTGAAGCTGGAGGTGTGGGTAGGTTTTCTTGTTGTCAGAGGAAATCATTAATGAATCTTAGATCTCAAAGACAGGTTCCCTCTCCCATCGCATTATGCAGTTCATATTTTGATAATATTCTGCAGCTACAAGTGAAAATAGATCACTTGCAATTTTAAGATAGCATCTGGGCTCTTCCTTTTCTCCATTACACTTTTATTTAATATACAATATATTTAATATACGTGTACATATGCGTACACATATGTCAAGCTTTCACAGCAAGTGAAAATTGCCACTGCTCAGCAGCTTGCAAAAGCAAGCAGATCCTGATCCAGAGCCTCTTCCCATGGCGGGGCATAAAGTCTCTGGAAATTGGGCACGAGAGTTTCAAGCAGGTCCTGGACACTGAACCTTTACAAACACCCTCTTGCCTCGATAAAAAAAACTGCTTGGAGTGTAACATTGTGTTTTCCTGTGTTTGATGCCTTGGTTTGTACTTGGGAGAGTACAGATGTGCCATTTAACACTGCATTTTTCTAGCTTTTAATCCATATTATGAACCCATGGCCAAAGAGCCTTTCAGAACGATTGTGACCATGACGTTAATGGTTAGGAAGCAGCTGCTGCCAGAGTGATATTTTTCTGTATTTTTACCATTTATGCACAAGCTGGAAGAGGTTTTTTTTGCTACACCTGAGCTGCACCAAAGCAGCCTAAATAAACTGCTGTTATTATCCAGCTTCTGCTGCCGTGTGGGAGCTTGCACATCCAGTTTCCAGTGACCCCCCCAGACACAGACTTGCTCCACCACAACACCAGCTCTCAATATACTTGAGGATATCTATGGTCATGCTTTACTGGGCAAAAAAAATATAATTAAAAATGTGCAAAATGAGTGTGTGCAGTGTTTTCTTCCTAGAGGTAAAATCCACTTAGTAAAACCTCAGTGTTCTACTGCGTGAGAGGTTTGTGCTCAGAAATGCATTTCTGCAGTTTTTTTCCATGAATTTCCTCAGGTGATTGATTTATAGATGGCTGAATAGTGGTAAAATACTGACTGCACACAATAAACACAAGTCACTAGTATTAAGCAAGTGCCGGATACTCCGAGAATCTTTATTACTTTGGAGTATCTCATATCAGTAACATAAAACTATTTTGTGCAATGCAAGACCAAAGTCACTTGGAAAACAGCACATCAAACCTAACCATGTCTGATTTATTTCTAAGCTCTCTAATGCAAGGGCTGTGTTGCCCTGTTGTTACCATAACCATGTATTCGTTAGTTTTTTCTTAACCAAAAATCAGTTCCCTTCATAGATGCTGCTTTAAAATTAAGCCCAGAGCCCTGCAAAGATTCGGGGAGACCATTAGCTCTGCATGCAGCAGGGAAATGCAGAACCCCAGGGAAATCCCTTGCAGAAACACATGAGGAAACCTTTTAGGAGCAGGGTCTATACAAGGCCCCCCTCCAGGACCACCACACACTCCAGCAAACACTGGAACGGCAAACATCAGGGACAAATTACACAGAAATGGCCTCAGAGCCTGCCTGGGCCATCCTTGAGCTGTCAGAGGCAGCTGCAAATTTGGTGCCACAATCTCAGGCTGGGGCGGGTGGGTGGCACCTCATGCCCAAAACAAGCCAAACTGGGTCTTCCCTGAGGAAGTGCCAGTCTGGGGGAGCTGTACGGGACTCAGAGCCCACAGGTGGCTCTGCATTTGTTCCCTTTGTGTCCTTCCCCCTCGAGGATTTGGGGCTCTGGAAAGTTTTCTGCATTTCAGAGAGCTTTCCCTGCTTTGTAGGGAAGGGCAAATCACGCAAACTGGAGCTGGCTTCTGTAGCTGCTCCCTCCTGCTAAACAGCATATTTCTGTCTGTGTTTGACTGCGTTTTTCTACCCCATCTCCTTCTGCTCTACATGATCTGTCAATATTGGGTTTCTTCTCATTGCACTTTACTCTCTCTTAACGTCTACTCTTCCTCACTGATGGTTCCTCCCTTTACCACGGCTTTTTCCAGTGGTTCGGTTTGGCTCAAAATGAAACGGCCAGAGTGGTATTTAAAAGTAGTGAATTTGGTCCTATCTATTTATTGTAAGGCACATTATTTGTATCAACTTCATTCTTTGGGTATTTTTAAGGAGAATGTAATATTCCCTTAATTTGAGATCCTTTTTTCATCTTGCTTCAGGCATAGGCTCCAAGAGACATGCATGCAACACAGATGCTTAATTTACTCCTCCAAATATGCAAAGAACATGGCTTTGTGCAATAAACATCACTAAGAGCATGGCTGAAGACCAGGGGAAAAAAAAATCAATAAAGCTGCTCTAAATTCCTTATTATCTAAGGATTTCAACACCTACTGATATGTCCGGTATTCCAGTGCACCCTCATGAATTTAAGAGCCTGGGACATGCTTATTAATGGATGCAAGATGTGTGTATGTGCACAAACAGTGCAGCAGATTCTAAAACAACCATCTGAGGATGTTATGGCTGTTAGTCAAAATCAGACAGTAAAAGGGAGATTTTTGTTTGAATAGGGGGATTCAGAATGTGACTCATAGAGAAATCACGCGGGATACAGGGACTCCATGAAAAAAAAACCTTAGAAAAACACACTATTGTCTGGAAAACCTGGACATGTAAGTGCAGAATCTGCAATATCTGAGTCATTTCTCTTCCCTGTTACCTGCAGATTGTGGGTCGAGTAAGTGACATCTGCAGAAAAGCACTGAGCAGCAGACAGGAAAGGGAAGGCCAGCGGGTAAACTTCCATCGGCCTCGGACAGACTAAGCTTTCTCCTTCATATCTTTAGTCTCTGATTTTCACATCTAGGTGTAAATCTGGCTTTGGGCTATGACGCACACTTCTGCCAGACACGGTGAGTATTAATCACATATTATTAAATCAATACAGATCTCTGTTTGATGTGTTCAGCGCTTGCTCGCTGCTCTGCATCCTCTAACTCTCTGCAATTAACAACATCTGGTCTACAAGAAATTTATACCTAGGCCACAACCCCTTTACTCCCCAAACCCCCACTATTACTGGTAAATTCCTACAGCTCGTAAAATATAACATAAGATATTAGAGTTCTGAATTTTTTTAGTGTCCTAATAGTCCCACTAATCTGAGTTTTCAGGGGATTTTTCATACCACACTATCTAGTATTAACTGGGTCTGTGTACCTGAAGACTTCGGTGGTCCAACAGCAGCACCAAATACTTGAAATGTACATCTCCAGGGAAGACCATCTCCCTCTCTACACACAAACACTCTGTCTGACATACATGTGCGTGTCTCTGCATCCCAGTGCTTGAATCAGCAAAGTATTGTTGCTGCTGCAAAAACGTGCAGCATTATCGTAATCAAATGTATGCTCAGACATGTGCCAGGAGGCAGCAGCAATTCACAGCCCATCAAATGCCTTGGCTTTGGCTTCCTTAAGAAGCATTTCTCACACCAGAAAATGCAATTACTGCTCCACTGTGCCTTCCCACGTGGAGATCTGAAATGCTTCAGTAAATGAAGCAGCCTATCAATATTTTACCTATTGCAGATGAGACATCCACAGATAAGGATCAGAGTAATCCAGCCATTGATTTTAGGATTGTCAGTCCTCCGAGGACTGTGACAAATCTATACGTTGTCCCTGAGTGACGGGGTTTGCTTTTGGATTCCTGATTTCATTGGGGAAACCGTGTCAGAGTGAATGCAAGCAGAGAGAGCTCTGCTGCTGCCCAGCTGGGCACACTCAGCTCTGTGTGTGGGTCCTTCCAAACCCAACTGTGGTGCACACCACTAATTAGCAGCCAGACAATTGCAGACACACCAACATTTTAATGTTTTTTTTCCTCAGACAAGAAAAGGGGAATGGTTTCAATATTTGCAAGCTTTCCTGCTTTGCTCCAAATTTCCCTTGTTTTGGAATCCACTTGTATTGTACAAGCTTAGCTACCATTCCTGGTGGGGTTTGGTGACCTGGGAATGTGAAGAAAGAATCTGGCTCTCAGTGCCAATCAGTAAATCTTGTTCGTTAGAATGGACATACAGAAAAATTCCTGTCCTGATGTATCTTTATCTGGAATTTACATGTGTGTCTTATCCCTTTGACATGCTTGCCCCAAAGCAGGTTATAAACAGATAAATAGATAAATGTGTCCTTGTAAAAAAAAAGAGAGATTCTATTTCTGAGAGACCCAGAAATTTGAGGGTCTGCAGGTGTGTGAATGCACACACTCAGGGTCCTTTGAATGTACACACACAAAGTTTTATGTAACTCAACTTCAATGCACTGCAAAAGTTTACCAGAAAAGGTTTGCAACTCACTGGCTAAGAACAACTGAGTTATTTGCTGAAGAAAATAGGGAGAAATTCCTAGTAATAACTCCAACTTCTCTGTTTTAAACTAATTAGGAAAAAAAAAAATCAGATGTATGAAGAAATGTTCAGGTTTCAGCTAGTCTGTAAGATTTAATGCACACACAGTCCAGGGAGGTATTTGGGTATTACATGGAAATGCCATGTAATAGATATGAACTGGTATTATTGGGAATTCCCAGAAAAACACTGAATATTGTCATCAGGGGCTATTTTTGTCATTCCAAATGACACAGCACCTTCAAGTTTTCCCCACTTACTGTAAGATGAATATATCGGTATATATTTGTCTTCTACCCAGATTTTCATCTGTTCCCAGACCTAACTGGAAATAACCTGCTGGTAGAGGTGCAGAATGGGCAGTTTTCCAGCCTCCAAGTAAAACCTGTGGTATCTGGCCCACCACAGATTAATTTGCTACCACTGAATACGATGTGACTCACACAAACATCTAACAGGGACTGAACTACAAAATATTACACCTTAAAAACGTGACATCGCCGTGCCCAGGAAAGTAATTGTCAGTGCTTTCTGGAAGTGTTAAATTTACTTCTGTTCTGCTTGGAGTGAGTATTTTCTCACCCTTTGTTTGCTGTGGCAATATGTAATCGAGACAATCTGCCTCTAAAACTGGAGAAGAAACACAATATTCCATCCAGACACATTTTAAGAACATGGCTTCACGAGGTGCGCGGCAGCCTTACAGGAGGATTTTCTGGTCACTTAGACTGACCTGCAGGGCTCAACTGCTGAAAATCACGCGGGCATTCCCAACTCATGACCCTCCACAGATAACGCCGGCTCAGAGAAACTCCGAGGAATAAGCTCCCCCGCACCAAAAACATTATTGCATGTACTCTGCACCTCTGGAACTGTGAGTTTATGCTCCACCATTACTGCATGAGACGTGATTCACACGTGAATAGCGACTGCTCTGTGAGAGGCGCCGTTAAAGACACAGGCTCCTCACACACTTCAGCTGCTCCCTGCTTCCAGTCCCTACCCGGTGCACCAGCCAGAAACCCAAAATTCTGAACACTGTACATTCTCCACACTAAATAGGTATGAGGACTCACATTTTTCAAGAAATAGTTCTATTTTAGACCACAACAGCGAAAAAAAATGTGCTGCGTATAGATCACAAAAGAAGAATAGGAAAAAAAAAATCTGTGGTATCCAGTTATTGACATAAACATCATCATGCACTGGATGAACTGTGATTTCAGCCGAGTGACCACATCACGTGGACCTGGGAATTTGTCCATCCCGTCAGCGAGCGTTGGATCAGACCTGTGAAAGCCAGGGCTGTATATATGGCTTTAGCTTTATATCTGGCAAGTCTTGCAGCCCACAGAAAAGCACGCCTCACTTGCTTACTTGCTGTGTAAACAAGCGCAGACCACGTCACCAAAAAGGCTCTGAGATTTACCCAGCAGATCAGTGAAACATCTGTAGTCTTTCACATATTTCACAAAGAAACATTTGTTTGGTAACATGTTGCATCCTTTCTGTATGGCAACACAAGAGAGCATGGGCAGAGCAATTAAAGAACAAAGAAATTATTATAAAAATCTAGATTCTATTTTTGCACTGTCTATGTAGTATATAAATATATTCTGGATATGAGTTTATTTAAATATATTTCTATTCAATGCATGACGTAAATATAGACTATAAATACAAATATATATATTAATATATGTGATTGTTAATATACTTAAATAAATCTGTATTCCATGGGGTACCTGATCTAAAAGCACCATTGCAATTTGGGGCAGAAGGGTTTTTTGCTGATATGTAAATATGTTCACAAAGTTCTATATAAATAGGCAGTATGAGCTTTTCAGGGGTATCTGCAATCTCACATTCACCAATTACCTTATATACACAGGTTTTCCTGGATAACATATGTAACTTTTAAACCTGAAATTATTCTGCTTTTCACATAGTGGAATTTTGTCGTCAGGCTCACTTCCAGAAAGTGGAAAATGATCACAAAACACAGGGCTAAAATTTGAACAAATAAAGGAGGGTTTATATTTGTTCATTTTGAAACGAAATGAGCACGTAGGAGCTGTAACGTGTTGCACACTGGCTCATGGTGTGACCATACCTACTGGCACTGGGCAATCACAAATCACAGCGTCACTGGGAGCCCTGGGCCAGCTGATTAGGAGGCGCTGAGAGAGGTCTGTCCAAATAACCACCTTCCTGACACGACAGCCACGAGACGCCGAGAGAATCTGCTCCAATTCCTCCCCCATATGCAGGAGGAAATCCAGCAATTGGTAAGGAAATGGGTTAGATGTTCATGGGGCTAGCATGCCTCGGAAGGAAACAAACGTGCCCCTGTGAACAGAGGGTGTGTGAAAGTGTGAATGCACAAGTGAGGTCGGGTGCAAGGGATGTGGGTGTGCATCGATCTGTCCTTGGGCTCTGCTGCGGTGCCTTCGGGGGCTGCAAGCAGCTGGGCCGGGTCCTGCCGTGGCACACTGGAAGTCAAGGAGGAGACAAGGCAGGAAGAGCACCCCTGCTCGTGTCCGTGTGTGAGAGGGAAGGCAGAGCTGCAGCACAAGACCCCGTGTGCTCGCTCTGACCCCTGGGGTGGTCCGGCCGCTGCCCCCGTGGTCACTGACCCCGAGCAGCCTCTCCCCCAGGCCTCCCGTGCCCACTCTCACCTTCAGGAGACACTGAAGGCATCACAGACTGTTGTGGCTTGAAGGGGAGACACCCCCTGCACTCAGGCGCTGGCTGGATTTTTGTTGTGCTTTTGCCACAGAGGTGGAGCTGGGAGAGGGGAAA
Source organism: Picathartes gymnocephalus (assembly GCA_013390045.1). Taxonomy (NCBI): domain Eukaryota; kingdom Metazoa; phylum Chordata; class Aves; order Passeriformes; family Picathartidae; genus Picathartes; species Picathartes gymnocephalus. Next base: position 364,069 of record WEKY01014598.1, read on the forward strand.
AAGAAACGTCCCAACTTAATTTCTTTTTAATGGTCTGATGGAGCGTCTGACATGTGAATGCTCACTGTCCCTGCTCCCCAGCTTGACTTCAATGACTGCTTTTAACAAACAGCCTCCCCCAGACGGGGAAATTCTGTTACCTTGCCCAAACCTGCTCAAATACTTTGAGCTCCCAGTTATACGTTTAGCACAGGATTTTGGCAAAATGCAGGAGAGGCGCATTCTTTGAACTGGAGGTAGACTTAAAAACAGCCCCTTGATCATCAGTGATGTCTTTATCCACTGAACCAGAACTGGGTTTTGTAAAGCCTTACACCCATAGTCTCTTGATCTACTCCTGATGTGCCAGCCAGCCCCTGCAAAACAGGTCATTTTAAGGGTTCCTATGCCTCTCTTCCTGCAGCCCCACAAGATGCATTTTAAGTAGCATATCCAGAGCCATCAGTGACCACAGGTTAACGGGGCAATTTTCCCCCTGGAAATCTTTGAGCCTGCACTGCCTTCCCTCATTGCAGAGGCTATCGGGTCTGCATTGCTTTGCATCCCCTGACCGAGGGGCCTTTGCATAAACTCCGCTCGAGCTCTGGGTGCTTTTCCCTGAGCAGATTCTGGGCAGAGTGCGATGCTCATTCTCAGTGCCTGTCGGGGAAGGGGAGCCCTGCTGCAGTGCCCTGACTACCCCAGACCAGGCCTGGCTGCCAGGGCAGGGTGGGCTCCAGCCCAGAGCACGGGGACTGTGTTTGAGACTTCTGCTCAGTGCACAAGTCCTGATCAGGAATTAAAAGCCCATCCCCTCTTGGTCTTTAGGGGTAAATTTCAGAGGCTCCAACGCTCGATAATTAACAAGTTCTGTCGTTCCCCTTGCTGTTGCACTAGCTGTGGTATTTTTAAAGCTTTTTATTAAAAATTAATTTCTTTATTTTGTTGGAGACCCATCACTCAGTCACGTGGCTCCCTGTCATGTTTCTATCCTTCCTACTCATATTCGAGTTATGCCATCAAGCTAATATATTGTGACTGCTCTTCTCTCTTGTGACAAAGCCTTGCAGCTGCCTCCAAATCAATAGATGTCAAAGAAATATGAAAACAATCATGACAGAGAACTTAAATCCTGGCTAGAGTCTGCATAATAAAAAATGTGCTTCTGTTCTCAAGGCAGCGGATTAATTTATCCTAAAGTTTAGTCAAATTTTATTCCGGTACCTTTTTCCCAGCAGATAGAGCTACATCTGTTGGGTTTGTAATGTAATTTGTAATTACTGCCCTTCATGTGGTCCAATGCCTTGAACCATCTTTAATTAAAAGCATAATTAAGGGAAGATCTAAAGGAAGACAATTACCAGATGGTCTTTTTTTTAGAAACAGTTAGTTGCATTGAGGATGTACCCTGGTCCATTTCTGACTTGGATTAAAAGGCAGGCTGCCTCCTGCTCAATCTGCGAGGTGAGAGGCTGCAAAGGGGCTCAGGCATCCCGGGTAGCAGCACAGCCAACAACTGCCACAGAGGCTGGGGACAGCCAGAGGACACTGGGGGGCTGTGGGGCAGAGGGTCGCCCTGGCTCCATCACATTTCCCTGGGTGGGTGAGCCCTGGTGCCCTCCTCCAGCCCAAAGCCCTGGCAAAAAACACCTCAGTCAAAACCCTGGCATCACTAGGGACACCCTACAGCTTCTGGGAAATAATTTTCTGGTGAAAATAGCAAGAAAATGCAATAACAATAATAATCGTGATATCGAAATGGTAGTAACAGCAGTATTATTATTATTATTTATTAATAATAATTAATAATAATAATTATTATTATTATCGTTATTATTATTAAAACCCACAGGGACTGAGCCCCAGAACATTTTCCAAAAATGAATTATTGCTGCTGCCACGGGTGAGACAGACCCAGATGGGGGGTGCTGTGCCTGCCCAGCCCTTGCTCATTGCCTGAAGTGGTTGTGGGAGGGGGTAGTTAGCCAAAATCTCCTCTCTGGTTCAGCACCCACCCCGGCCTGGCTGGACTTAGTTTGATGATCCCTCACCAGCCTCTTGGGATATCTTCTTCCAGAAGATTCCTCACACCTGCATCTGGAGGTTCCAGAGACCATTAGTAAAGGAGAAAGGGCGGGAGGAAATGGGAAATAACCCCGAAAATATGAATAATGCAACAAAATGCAGAATTAGGTGTGAGCACAAAATTTCTAGGGGAAGCTAAGCATAAAAGAGGGGGGAGAGAAAAAGAGAAAAGAAAACCTCGAGCAGTGGTGTAATGTAAATTAAATTTTTGCTGTATTACTAAGATTTCATTATTTGACTGTTCCTCCTCAAAGTAAGGCAGCAATGAATTGTAATCATTTCAATTATCTTCAAGATAGTTTCTTTAGGACACAAGTTGTCAAAGATAAAAAAGTACATTCTTGCTGCTCCGTGGGTCCATTTTCCAGACGGTTTGTCGTTCTTGCTGCATGATTTAGCCGGGGCTCTTTTGCATACTGCGGCTCTCCCGCATGCCCTCCGCGGGGGCGCGGACCCGCTCCCTCCCTGCGCGGAGCGGCTGCGCAGGGCTGCGCGCCCGCGGAGCCGCCGGGGCTGACCCTGCCCCAGCGCCCGCTCCGACGCCATCCTCTTGAATTAACTTCACACGGGAGGTTTTGGTTGGTTGGCTTTGCCACTTTTTCTCTCTTATTTTCACGGCTCTCCCCGTCTCGCTGCCCGCCCCGTGGAATATTTCCTGACCCATTACTCCGAATAAAGCGATAAACGCGGGGCGGGCGGCCCTGCACCTCGCCTGGCCGCGGGGCAGCCGAGGCAGGATCCGCGCCCATCCCCGTCCCCGCAGCCCTACAAATACAGTTTTTTCGCTGTTGATACGAGTTGATTTGCAAGTGAGAGCTGCTCTCCGCCGGGAAGGCGCTTAGGTCTCTTTAAGCGCAAACCAAATAACATTTAAATGCCTTTTTACTGCCGGAGCATTATTTATTTAAGTGGCCGTCGGAAATCACAGCAACGCGGTTCCCGTTCCTCCCGAAATATTGTCCTTGCCGGTTTATTAGGGCGACTGGTTTAAAAGAGGCTCTTTAGGAATAAAAGGGCGCGTTTCTCCCCATTATTCATACCTAGGGAGTCCCAGGCCTTTAGTACATTAAAAAAGCTTCAAAAGGACAATTCGCCATCCACAGATATTATATTTGTGAAATGTCCTTTTGTCGAAGCTTTTAACACCTTCTTATAACGAATCATTTGTTCTTTTCTCTTTAATTTTGATAGACAATTAGCCATCAAATATACACCAGTTGACTGTAACCGAGCATTAAACTAGCCTTTATTTAACGCTAATTTAGCATAGCTGCTTTGTTTAACTTTGCCATACAAGAACCAGGTTTTGTAGCAAAAAATAGGTGTAATTTTATGTGGGGCTTCATTTCTTTTGGCCCTCTACACAGCAAGCCCTCTCCTCTTTGTAACCCATTCTGCTGGGCAGAAACACCATTTCGGAGTGCCTAGCACCTGGAGTCTGGAAAAAAATTAGCATTGATATAGATTTAGTTGAAATGTAATCTCTTAAATCTGTCCAAGATTCGGGGAGATAATTACACTTTCACTGAATTGACAGAGGTCAGCGTCTCTGTGGACTTGAGGAGTTGATTTACTAACAATAGTGTTACATAAAAAATGGTGTTTGAGATTATAATGTTAATAGATGCAGTCACTGGGGAAAGCAGGCAGGCTACAACTAATTCGATGGAACTTGGGTTTTGCGTTACAAGGATTCAAATCACTTGCAGCATTTAATTTAGAGGAATGAGTTTGGCAGTAATTACAGCAAATGGAAAGGTCGCCTTGGAATATTAGTTATTTTTTCCCAAGTTGGGACTTGGGGCTTTGGGGGGAAAGTCCTTATTCTCTACCCCCGGCGATGGCCGCGAAAGCCGCGGTGCTGCATGCCCTGCACTTCTACTGCTGGTCACCTCGGAACCAACATAATCCCGCTCAGACCAAAGAAATTGGGGTGGAAAATATCTGTATAAGGGTTGGAGTCGCCCCTCGAGTGGGACCCGACAGTCTTCAGCGAGAGCCGGGATTCCTTTCTGCTCCTGGGGGATGCTCGCTGGGCCAGGCCAGGTCAGCATCTCCTGGGACAAAGAGCACCACGACATGGGGGAAAATGCTTCGCAGTTTCGTTTGCGTTTTGGGGGTCACGACAGGAGCCGGAGGCTTGGGTCCGTGCTCAGGTGAACCCGCTCCCTCCTCCCTCTTTTTTAACCCAGTAATGCTCTGTCGAGGACCAGATGGCCTAAATCCGAACACTGCACCGCCAGCCCCAGCGGGTCCCGCTGCCTCTTCGGGCAGCCTGGAAAACCCAGCCCAAACTGAAGTCCTCGTGCCACGATGTGCCTCATGTGTCGTGCTTCTTCACCCACTCTCATCCCGCAGGGAACGTTTCCCACTTCGACAGGACCTCAGCTCTTTTTCCGCTGGGAGACACTTCCCTGCCGGGGAGAGCCCGGTCACGAGTGGCTGCGGGGAGCCGAGGGACGGGGCGGCCCTCGGGGGAGCGGGGCTGGTGCCGGGTGTGGGTCTCGGCCCCAGTCCTTCCGGGGGTCCCGGCGGGGCCGCCTCCTCCTCGTTCCCGGGGGATCCCCGCACACCCGACGGCCGGCAGAGGCGGGGAGCGCTGCCCGGCCCGGCCCGCACAGGGACCTCGGCGCTGGGCGCGCTGCGCGGGCGCGGAGGGGCGCGGCAGCCGCCTGCTCCGCACCCATCCC
>WEKY01014598.1:391072-419828 GCA_013390045.1 Picathartes gymnocephalus
AAAGAAAAAAAAAAAAAAAAAAGAAGAAGGGGTGTGTGTCTAAAAAGAAGATATCTTAATTGTCCGGGCTGGGGTTGGAAATGAGCCTAAGCGAGTTTAGGTGAAACTTTTTGCTGGCTGAAAGATTTTGGGGAGATGGGGAGCACACCGAGACAGGGTGGCAAAATAGTATGGCCTCAAAAGTTTGGAGCTAAAGGATGGGGGTCAAAGGGGGACGCCCGGTTCGGGAGCGGCCCCGCGGCTCCCTCCGCTCCCCGGCAGGTTCGGGGCGCGCTGCGGAGCGCGGGGGGCCGCGGCCCGAGCGGACAGTGATGGATGAGGGCGGTGGNCCGCCGCGGCGGCCGTCCCCGGGCCCGGGGCTTTGTGTGCCCTGAAAGGCGGCTCCCCCCGCCCCCCCGCTATTCACCCGCCGCCGGCCGCCTCAATGGGGCTGCGGCCGCCCATATGGTGACCACGGCCGCTGAATCCCTGTGTTTAAATGGAGGAGAAAGTTCGGGTTTTAAAACATTTCAAAGTGGTTGAAAGGGTCCCACCAGATCCTGTCACAATTCCCCCCGAGCTTTGAAGACCGGGGCCATTGTTCGCCGATTATAAATGATATTACTTTAAAGTTGATTTCCCACAATATTTAAAGGATGTCGCGGGAGTGTCGCTATTTATTTTTGGCGTAACTTTTCAAGGGAATTAGCATAAGTAGCCCATGCGTCCCTCACCCCGGCTCCCTCTTTATGCGACATCAAAACGCCTCGAAAAATATGCTTTGAAAGGAGAGGGAGAGCTCATTTAGGACAAGGACTTCTCTGCCTCGCCAGCAGCCTCCGTCCCCCCGGCCCCGGAGGCCGGGGGTGCCCGCGGAGCCCCCCAACACCAGCCGGCCCCGGGCCGCAGCCGCCTCCGCCCGAGCGCCGAGCATAATGAAACTTTCCCCTGTTTAATGACAGAAATTACATTAAAAGTGGTGGAAATGCCCTAATTAAAAATGTACCACTTAAATGATATGCCAAACGCTCAGCTGCAGAATGGCGTATTTAGCTAGTTAGCGAACTCGCTACTATTTCTTTTAAAATTACATGTTAAAATTTTAAAAGAAATCTTACTTTTCTCTGGTGCAACACATTACAAAGAATGGACAGTCCTTTTATCTAAATATAAAATTCCATTTTCAGCAATTATAGCCTGTTCTTGGTGATGATATAATTACAGCTGTGCTCAGTAATAGGTGTCAAGGCAATGCACACTCATACAATAGTTGAATAAAACTGCAGAACAATGCAGGCACTTCTAAATTCACAACCTTTAAAATGAAATTGACTGTGCAGAATTCAAATAAAAACTGGATAAATATTTTTTTAAAAAGATTACAAGCTTGGTTTGGTTTCTTAATAGCATTTTCTGCAAACCTATCAACATCTAATTGATTAGATAGGAATTACTGATTATAGACAATCTGAAATACTGAACATCACTATTTTAAATATAGCAATAGGTAAATAAATGCAGCAGACAGAGGAGACTGCCATGGCACTCCAGCAGGGATTCATGGAAAGAATCACTTTCAGGGGAAAGTATTTTTATGCAGGTTTTATTCCAGAGGGAAAACAAAATGAAATTAAGACCAGGTGATCATAATTCCTCATTTCCGATGTTTACGATAAGGCTGGAAACTGAAATGTTTCTGTATTACTCATGTCATCAGCGCCGTGTTGCTTTGATACCCGAGACATTTTTAAGGGAGGGTGTCAGTAAACATGGCTGAACTTGTTTCCAGTGGCGTTATTTCTCTGATAGGAATCTTAAAACAAGGATACCTGCATTTCACATTGCGACTCTCTGTTCCACAGATGGCTGTCCGCAACAGGAGGGAGGAGGGGAAAACACTAACTCCATCAGCTCTAATGGAGAAGATTCAGACGAGGCCCAAATGAGACTCCAGCTGAAAAGAAAGCTGCAGAGAAATAGGACATCCTTTACCCAAGAGCAAATCGAAGCCCTTGAGAAAGGTGAGTGACATTTTCCTATGGCTGAAGCAGGAGAGAAAAGCAAAATGTGCCCCAACTACATTACCAGTTGAATGTAAACACAGCGTTCCTGTGCCTTATATATATGTATATATTTAAACTCTGTGGCTACCTCCATGCTCTTTTATTCACAGAGCTCCAAATATTCATTGGTGGCCGTGGTATGCCCTGAAAAGCTGTTAAAATGGTTTTCAAAGGCAAAGTATTGAGAGCACAGATCATCCCGACACACCAATGCTGCACCCCGGGCTCCTCTCGGGGGGATAACTCTCCGCTTGTCTGCTGTGCTGCGTCCCTGGCCAGGCTGCATGGCCGGGGAGGCGAGGGCAGGCAGGGGGCTGGCAGAGTCCTCTGTGCCTGCCCCCACACTGGCTCCCAGTCCCCAGTGCTGCCGCTGCCCGGGGCTGGGAGCAGGTGCCCTTTTCCCTGGCCAGCCTGGGCGCACCTCGCCTCCGACCTGCTGCAGAGCTTTGTCCTTGTTTTGCGCTGTTATTTAGCGACGTGCCATTTTGCTTCTTGGTGACAGGGTCAGAGCTGCCTTGGGGACCCCCTCAGCGGAGGCAGAAGCCCTCACTGCTTCTTGAAAGATGCAGCATTGAAGCCAAGCCTGCCCATCCCCACAGCAATCCTACCCAGCAGGCAAGGCTCCTGCAATCCTCCTTTCTAACGCACAGACAGAAAGCTCAGCCTTGCCTTTACAGGGATGCTTAAGAGTATTTAGAGCACAGGCAGTGCAGGAACAATCCTGATTTTACAGTCAGCCACATCAGCTCTGCAACTAATGCAAGAATATTTCCTTCTGCAGAATTTGAGAGGACCCACTATCCCGATGTGTTTGCAAGAGAGAGACTAGCTGCTAAAATAGACCTGCCTGAAGCGAGGATACAGGTACTGATTTGCTCTGCAATTATAACTATGATTATTTTTACTATTACTATTCTGATTTTGTTACTCCTGGCTTCTCAAAGCACAGGGCAACCCATATTTCTGATCAGGTATTTGCCCACACCCCTCTTTCAGGAAAATAACAGCAGCTGGCTTTGCTTTCACCCGCTGCTTTGCTCCACTGCAAGCCTTGAGCTACGTGGGGGAGGCCCCATGCCTCTAGTCCTTGTAAGGTCACTCACGGCTGTCTAATGCTGTATTTCCAGGTGTGGTTTTCCAACAGAAGGGCCAAATGGAGAAGGGAAGAGAAGCTGAGGAACCAGCGAAGACAAGCCAGCAACACTCCCAGCCACATTCCCATCAGTAGTAGTTTCAGCACAAGCGTTTACCAGCCGATCCCACAACCAACCACCCCCGGTAATGCCACCAACCCGCTCACGTCCATCCATCCTCTGGGCAAAATGAGACTCTGAGGCTGCGTTGCCAGTTGTAATTATGGTTAAACTAATGTGTTCATCTATCTGTCTATTCTATTATAGTTTCCTCTTTCACATCAGGTTCCATGTTGGGCAGGACGGACACAGCACTCACAAACACGTACAGCGCTCTGCCACCCATGCCCAGCTTCACCATGGCCAACAACCTGCCTATGCAAGTAAGTCCAGTGCCACGCCATGGCACAGCATTCCCTCGGGACTTGGCCTCCCCTGGGCTGTGAGGGAGTGTGGGTGGAAGCCCTTCCTCCAAGCGATGAGGGATTATGGACCCAAACCATGCTGCAGGGAAACCAGCACCCAAAGGCTTCCTGGGCGTCTGAAAAGATGCCCTGTTTGGGAGACTCAGAAGGGAAAGGGCACTGAAAGTTGTGGTGCTCAACAAGCATTTTGCCCAGATTTTAAAAGAGAAAAGTCCTCAAATTTGCAAGGCAACAAATCTGGGATAGAAAATGCTGTTTGGAAAAAAAAATATGTGGTTAACCTCTGGAACTCGCTGATGCCATATTGTGGAAATTGCTGGCTGAATAAGCTGCTGGAGGGATCTGACCTTCCGGGTGTAGGTAACGTGGCAGCGGCACATTAGGAACACCTGAGAGAGGGAAGGATGTGATTAGCATCAGTGGTTATGCCAGCTAAGCCAGAATTGCAAGGGCTGTCAATCCTCATGCCTGAAAGCATTAGCTGATCACCAGCTGGGTTAGGAAGAAATCTATTCCTTTGGGGTCTGTTTCTATAGACCTTTCAGATGCAAAATTCCTCCTTTTTTAATGGTGGGGTTGGCCTAGGAAGGTGCTGGCCAATTACGGGAGTTTTACAGCTTTGTCTGAGGCACACAGCATTGACCACTGCTAGAGACAGGCGAGCAGATTAGAGAGCCTGACTCCTTTGCTGCGGCAATTATGATGTTACTAATTGCTGAACCAAAATTAACCAAATAAAGTTAGAGTCTTGCAAGTCTATGGAAAGAAACGATGTTGGCTAGGTCGCTGTTTCGTGACGTTGGAGGCTGGCGGCGCCGTTCCCGGCAGCAGGCTGGGAGCAGATGACAAAAGATCAAAAGGCTGATACGGGAGTGGAACCTTGGGAAAGCAGGAGGCCCCTGGTTCACCACTGGGCACCTGGGCAGGGGCACAGCACATGTGAGCCGCTCTGGAAAACGCTGCCTGCATGGTCGCTGTGGCAGGGCAGTGCCAGGGAAGGAGCCTGGGTGGCTAAGCCATTGGCATCTCCCTGTGGATGCACAGAGTGCTGCTGGTTCTCCCAAAGCACGGAGTGTGTGCTCAGCGAGTGAGGCTGTCAGCACTGCTGGGGATGGCGTGTGTCAGGGATGTGCAGGCAGGAAATACGTGCAGATGTGTCTGGTCTCAGGTACTCGGAGTGGGAATTGCTCATCCTGCTTCCTGCTCCCTTGCTGCCTCCCCGGGTCAAGGCTGCACTGGTCCCTGCTCACCCTGCAGCCTGGAGCAGAGCCCCTGCTTGGTGCCTCCCCAGCACTGTGCCACCCCTCAGCCCCTGCTCCCTGTACCCACTGGCAGATTGGGTTTTAGGAGCTGGAGTTGAGGAAAAAGGAGATGTCTGTTTTGGGATGTTGTTGGCATGGCTTTGGGGTGGCTGAGGCTCTGACAGGGATCAGTGCACATGTATGGATGGGTTTGGGGATCCCTCTTCGGAGCCTTGGTCCCCCCAACCCCACACATGGTCTGTGTATGTGTGCTTCATGCTGGCAGATGCAGGACCAGCCTCTGTGCCCCAGTGGAGTCATTTTAGTTACAGCACCAAGTGCGAGGTAAGATGCTGGCCCTGTCTCTGGCTGCAGATGGTAGGAGATATCTTCCTTTTACATGGATATAAACAAGGGCAACACTCAGGCTTGGGGATGTAATGCTTCCATCAGCATCTAGATGTAGGGAGCTGCTTGCCAAGCATATCTGAAAAAGCACTATGACAGACCACGTTGGTTTTTAGACCAAAAGCCTCTGTGAAGGGGCTGCTTGGTTGGGCTCCTAAATAGGTCTTTACACTGGGGTCCCTGAATTTGAAACTGAAGCTCATTCTTGCTGCTGCACGCTGCTTCTGAGGGCTGGCACGTCCACGCCGAAGAGTGTGAGGCTGTCTTTACCTGCAGTGACACTTAACACTTTGTCCTTTGCTCCCACAGCCCCCGGTACCCAGCCAGACCTCCTCCTACTCTTGCATGCTGCCCACCAGTCCCTCGGTGAATGGACGGAGCTATGACACGTACACCCCTCCTCACATGCAGACACACATGAACAGCCAGCCCATGGGCACCTCTGGCACCACTTCCACAGGTGAGTGACCCCGTGCTCCCCCAGCCTTGCTGCCAGAGTGGCTTCCTTACTCTTCCTTTTCACATGTATTGGCTGTGAGAACTCTCTCCCCATCACTGGGGGAGGTCCCTCTGGTGGGATTAGTGGCTGCCATACCAGAGAGAAGATGAAATTTTATAGCCTTGCAAAAATTCTGATTTTTAAGCTGCTTCTGGAGGGCTAGATGGAAAGAAAGCTGATTAACAGAGATGGTGTTGAAACAGCAGGACAGAGGCAAGCTTTTTAGTGAGGCCCCCATCCCTCAAAATCTTCCCTGTATAATTATATTCTAAATCAGCATTTATTTCAGCATTAAGTTTCAGCAGAGATATCCACACTGGTGGGGTTAAGTGTACGTTAAAGTGTTTGCAGGATCGGGCACATTTTTACCGTGTCTGTGTCAGATGATATTTATTGCTAAAGATGTGAAGTTATCAAAGAGGCAGGGAACCTGTAGAAATATTAGCCCAGGAGCAAACCAGATACTCTTCAAAAGAATAGAACTGTTCAGTGTATTTTGTGCTGAATTCTCAACTGATAAAAATGAGCCAAGTCTCTGGCGTTTATCTCAAAGCATGAAAATTTATTTATAACAACAATCAGTGAGATATGCACAGTTTTTAAAATATATACACCACCCACCCCTCAATTCCATGGGCTGGTAAATGGTGAGATCTGATGTGTACTGGAATACAAGCTCAAATCTGCGAAACTGCAAAACAAAACAAAAATTGTGCTATGTATAGAAAAACTAAAATATCCATTTTCCATCTCAATTTTCAGGTCTCATTTCCCCTGGAGTGTCAGTTCCAGTTCAAGTTCCTGGCAGTGAACCTGATATGTCTCAATACTGGCCAAGATTACAGTAAAACATGTGTTAATTCCGTAAATGACTATATGGACAACAGTTGGATGTTCAGCAGTATTTTATAAAGGAAGAATGGCTCTCAGAGTACTTCTGTACTGCAACTGTGCCCTATGCTGTAACACATGGAAAAGACTTTCACATGGACCTTTGTACACTGAAGGCATTATATCAGTTGGAACAAATCTTCATTTTGGTATCCAAACTTTTATTCATTTTGGTGTATTATTTGTAAATGGGCATTTGTATGTTATAATGAAAAAAAAAAGAACAATGTAGACTGGATGGATGTTTGATCTGTGTTGGTCATGAAGTTGTTTAAAAAAAAAAAAGAAAAGGAGAAAAAAAAAAAAGAAGCCATGATCAACAAGCTTTGCCACGAATTTAAGAGTTTTATCAAGATATATCGAATACTTCTACCGATCTGTTCATAGATTATGGATTGATGTTCCAAGTTTGTATCATTCCATTGCATATAATTAAACCTGGAACAATACGCACTAGATTTATGTAAGAAAAATATCTGTTGGTATTTCCAAAGGTTGTTAACGGCTGAAGCTATGTGCAAACAGGGGTTAAGAGAGAGCTTCGATGAAGAAAAGAGTTTGATAGATAAAAGGTAGATTGTGTCTTCGATATAATCCGATTTGTTTTATGTCGAAATGTAAGTATTTGTCTTCCCTAGAAATCTCCCAGAATGATTTCTATAATAAAGTTAATTTCATTTATATTTGACAAGAATATTCTATAGATGTTTTATACACATTTTCATGCATCATACATTTCTTTTTGGTCGGCAAGAGTTAATTGTTCTTAGATGTAGTTGTACTACTGTTCACAGTCCAATCATCTTTGTGCATCTAGAATTCATTCCTAATCAATTAAAAGTGCTTGCAAGAGTTTTAAACTTAAGTGTTTTGAAGTTGTTCACAACTACATATCAAGATTAACCATTGTTGATTGTAAAAACCATGCCAAAGCCTTTGTATTTCCTTTATTATACTATTTTCTTTTTAACCTTATAGTGTGGTGTTGCAAATTTTGTTACTGGGCTAGGTTAATCTCATTAAGTTTTATTTTGATTTTACTTTCAGTTTTCAGTAAGGAGGGGCTCTTAAGAAATGTTCTTATAGACTTTCAGCCCTTCCACCAGCCTGTAATTTGGGCTAACAAAAAGAAGACAGGTTCATGTATCTAATTGCAGCAGAGAGCAGGAGGAGGTTGTTTATTTAGCTCGGGTTTCTGGGGATGCTCTAAACGAACTCCAGAATTCAGCAGAATTTCCAGAGGGGAGTTTGCACCATGCCAGGCAGAGGTGCACACCCGTCACTGTCTGTTGTCCTTGTACCTAAAGTACGTACGGACACACAGATATCCATCCCCGACTTCTAAAAATTGTTTTTGTTAGGATGCTTAAAAGGGAAAAAACGGACCCAGCTGTGTTTTTAACAGGCTCTTTGGGAGAGTGAACGCCATCCCTTTATATTGCCACACAGCACAATCTTAGTGTAATTTTCCATTGAACTTGTAACCTGGTTAATACCTCAATGCGCTTTGTGTGAGGGTTGTTAGTGTGGGTGTGGGTGGAGAGCTGCATGTCAAGGAATAATGAGAGAAGACAAATCAACAGGCAACAACAATGCGAGCTGGGACTGGCTAGTGAAAGCTAAAGGCCTTTAGTCACTGGCAGGGAAATCTAAACATTCCCATATCTATGAAGCTGGCTCATTGTGCTGCAGTTGTTACTCTCGATGCTGTGCTGAAAAAGGGATCTCATGATTAAAAAGCCAATGTGCAGGGAGTTTTGAGTCAAAGCACAGGCATCACAAGCAGCCTTTGTAAAGCCAAGATACCATCTAGGCTGGTTATGCTTTCCTTTTGGCATATTTGTCACTGCAGATAGCACTTCACTGCAAACCCGGGGTAGCGGGGCTGTGCTGCTGAGGTGGTTGCAATGCTGCAGATGAGATTAAATGCACGTAAACTCTGAATCCTTTAGGGGAAAAGAGCAGCTTCGCTCAAAGCACGAGATGATAGTTATTAAAATGAAGAGCCTTCAGCAAGCAAAAATGAGCTTTGATTTCCATAGCAGTCAGTTTTAAGTATATTTGTTATCCCAGTATAACATAGCTTTAATTACCTGGAAGACATCCATTCACAAATATCACAGAAACATCAGTTTTAAATTTTTTTAGTATATATTTTCGTCAGACCTGCACATTATATATTTATAAGAAAGGGATAGGTTGCATTAAACACCACAATAGACAAGTCCCTTCTCACTTAGCTAAATTGATTCTGGGAACAATTAATTGCAGGTACAAACCCAGCACTTCTATAGCTAACGATCGTGTTTATACCTACTAATGTAGTTTGTTATCGAAATGCTAACTTCTGCTCAACCAGGAACTCCCATCCCTTCCTCCCCCGACAACTTCTGTGCGCTGGTTGCTGTTTCCGCAGGTGCCGAAGCGCGGGCAGAGGCAGCTCCCCATAGCTCTTCCCTGCCCTTCCCGGCTTTTCCCGGCCTCGCAGCTCCACCGCCCGTGGTCCAGCCGCCGGTGGCCTCCATCGTGCTATCGCCAGCCCTTCTGAAGCCTTTCTCTGTCGGGCTGCGCCGGGGGCCGCGGCCCCGCGCCTCCGCAGCCATGCGACAAAGCCGTGTGTGCGCGGATGGACCTTGCCATCATTTCAGTGACAGGCTGGCTGGCCGTGGCGGAGAGGAGACGTTTCTGCCTCACTGGCTCCTTGCCGTGCCCTGTGGAAGGAGGTCGGCGGGGAGAAGCCCCTGGCCGGCTGCACATGGGGAAGGAGCCGGGGCATGCTGTGCCCTGAGCGCCGCTGTCCCCTGAGCCGCTGTCGTGCGCGCCGGGGGCTCTGCGGCTCACGGGCAGCCTCGCCCTGCTCGTCACCTCCCCAGCTCAGCCAAGGGGCGTCTCCCCGGGTGGGCTGGGGCGTGGGACCCCCGCTCGGGTCCGCCCCAGCCCCGGTGCCGCATGCCGGGCCCTTCCCAGGGGCCGGGCGGCACCAGGAGCAGCCGCAGCGCCCGAGCAGCCCGGGAGCACCGCTGTGAGCGGGCAAGGGGGTGCTGAGCGGCTGAGTGGGGACGCGCTGCCTCACCAGGCACTGCAACCAGCAGCAGGAGTGGGAACGAGAATCTCCAGCGTGTTCTGAACAGCCTCTAATACCCATTTTCACTCCCTTTTTCCTTCCAGAGCTGTATTGCTTGTGAAGACCGAAATCTGCTGTGACGCATTTGCTCAGTGTAACACAGCAATTTCCAAGGGTCTCCTCTTTTTACCACTGAAATTAGTGGGAGTTTTGCTATTGATTTCAATAGGAATGAGACATTTCTGTGCATTTGGTTAAAATGTATTTCATAATAACACCTTATACTTTATTTATAAGCCCCTCCTAAGGCATTTCACAAATTATAGTCACACAAGAATTGATGTGTGAGTGCTGTCTTAATAACACTGTATTTTGTGTTTCAAATATTGTGTTCTAGATACAATATTTACATTTACAAGTGAAAAGGCTGCTAACCTAACAGTTATTGTTCAGAGCAGACAGATGATGAGCCATACATGCTGATGGCGAAGCAGACACGCACGGGTGACACACGTGTTGGAGCCGCCGAGCACACACCGGCTTTAATTGATTTTTAAAGGTAAGCACGAGCCAGCATGTGCCCTGCTGCAGGAGGCGGGGAGAGCTGCTTCTCACCCAGGCTGGGGCGCTGAAAGGGGATTTCCCCTCTTCTTTTTAGCTAGGGTTTTCATTTAATAAAATGAACAAAATGCCCCCACGGGCTGGTTCGCTTTAGGCAGCCTAACATGGGATTTATCTGTGGGGGCAAGATTACAGTAGCAGACAACGACACGGGACTGATAACACATTGCCTCCCCCAGGCTTTGCAGCCATTGGAAGTCTTTGGAAGTCCTATTTCGCTCACTTTCAATGGCCAAAGGTGTCTGGCTTTTTATTTTTCTTTTTTTTTAAATTGATTTTTCTGGTATGACTGACTAAAATATATTACCTCATTTTCTCTGGGTAATACGCACAGTTTAGAGTTACGCTAAGTTTTAAATTTATTCTACTTTTCCATGGTAAAAACAGCACTACAAAACCTGAAAATGTACGGTTATTTAAATTTTTTTTCCCCCAGTTCATTTCCGTTTGCTCTTGTCCTCAGTTTCAGCAGTTGAGCATTGTGCCACGAGCAGTTGATAAGGCTCCTCTGCTCCGGGAATAGTGTAGGATCTTCTTTTAAAAGAACTCTTCTTTGACAAGACACCTGCTTGCTTAATGAGCTCCTGAAGCCCTGTTTTTAATCAGAAGTGTGATTGGCACCTACAGACACCCGAAACCACGCCCTCCCCAATTAGAAACAGGAGTGTGAGTTACGGGTGTGAGAGTGGAGTCTGTGATGGCTGTTTGCGAGCGTTTCCATGTCGTTTTCCCCGGAGAGAAGGCAGTGTCGGAGTGTTTCTCTGGCTGAAGCGTGCAGGAACCCCTAAAGCCCTGCACTGCCCAGTGGTGGAGCCGTGTTCCTCCTCTTTGGGTGGAAAACAAGGCGTGGAATATAGCTCCTTTGGGATTAATGCTGGAGAATGGTCGTAGGGAAGGCTCTCGTTACTCTTCAGTATTTCTTTGAGAAAACAGCAGAGGCTGGAGGAACCTGCATGAGGTGCATAGTAGTAAAGATAGCACAGTTTGGATAGGAGCCAGGCTGGCAAGTTCTTGCTTTAGAAGGTAGCTTAAATTAATTCCTCCCCCAACATTCTCTTAGCTGTGAAGAAAGAAACCCCCAGTGTATCAGCAGACAGTTGGGGAGCTTACCCCGGATAATTCACTATCCTAAGACAGTTTGCAACAGTGATCATGGGGAAGATAAAGATGTTTTCACAGGGTCTGCAGAAACCAAACCTCAAAGTAATGAAACAATTTGATCAGTCTGGTAATAGGTACTGCTGATGTGCTGTAGATTTCCATGAAACCTTCAGCTTCCTGCTGTTTCTTTGGAAGGTGGCCTTTGGAGAAAAGTGTCCAAGAAACCTCCCTTCCTTCAAGTTTTGC
Organism: Picathartes gymnocephalus; assembly: GCA_013390045.1. Classification (NCBI taxonomy): domain Eukaryota; kingdom Metazoa; phylum Chordata; class Aves; order Passeriformes; family Picathartidae; genus Picathartes; species Picathartes gymnocephalus. The sequence goes on from WEKY01014598.1 coordinate 402,744, forward strand.
TATGAACCTCTGATGATTATGTTCTAGCACACTAAGAATTTCAGGGCTTCCTGTGCTGTTCCCTTTCCCCTTCCTGGTTATATCCCTGGCGAGAGGGACATGATTTTGAAAATGTGTGTCTGATGCTGGTGGGCTGTGTGCTGGAGCTGCTTTGCCCCCACAAAGGACCATGATACTGTTTTTGCTGGGCTGGTAGAGGTCTCTGGTGCTGGAGTCTCACCTCCTACGTTGAATTGCAGGTGGGTCAGATGGCAAGCAGAGGTTTTGTGAGTGACCTAGGAGGGTCTTTGTTACCTTCAGGTGCCTGACAGGAGCTGTAAGTTGCCTAGAATCCTCCAGCAGAGGTTGCAATCGCCTCCAGGCACCTGACAGACCTCACGTACTCTCTGGCAGCTAAAATTGGTGAGGGTTGCAAATTGCAGCTCTTCCTCTCCTGGGACATACAAGCTTTTCCAGCTGCACCAGAGAAGTTTGTAGATTCACAGATAACCTCCTTGAGGTCAGGCCTACACCAATGGATTTTGAGAAGTTTATGAACAGTTATTCCACAGAAATTATCTACAGGGCAACAGAAAGACTCTGATTTACACAGATCTGCATACAGCAGATAAACATGTTAATCTTGTGACAATAAATATGTTAATTTATAATGAGTGAAGAAAATCTATATTTCTCTCTATAACTGTTTATGTTTTACCCTTTAGATTTTACTTTGCAAAGTTGGATTCATACTCAGTCTGTATTCTGCAGCTTTGTGTTTCAAATACTGCAGGGGAGGGCTTATTTATTTTTAAAACTCCCCCTGTCAGACTGGATTAAGTAAAAATCCCATCATTTAAATTGTTTTTTTTTTTTTGCTTTTAAAGAAGCAAGTTGTCCACTTTGATTTCTCTGAATTTAAGTCAATATTGTTACTTTGCAAAGTACATATTCAAACCCTGAGATTCTTATTTAAAGTAACTTTTTGTTGGTTCTGATGACTTTCTGAGTTATGATTGCTTTGAGTGAACTGCTGTTGGTTTACACCTCTTTGGGATACCTTTAAATCTTCATCGAGACTTACACAGTCAAAGACTGCAAAACAACCCCCCTGAAGTATTATGGCTCCCTCCATTCTTTTTGCTTCCATCCTCTTTCCCTCTGTTTTGTTGGTACAAGTTCTATTTGCTTGTGTGAAGTTGGAGAATTGATAATGATGTTTGAAGCTCCTTAGCCATGAACCTTGGTGAGCTGGGATGAACCCCCTGGTTTTGAGGTGGCTCCTGGGAAGGCTCCCACACAATCTCCCACACAGATGGACTTACTACTTGACTTTCTCCACCAGTGTGCTGTCACAATCCTTCTTCTGCTGTCAAAATCCTTCTCACTCAAGTAATTTTCCAAATTGCTGAACTATCATGGACATTGGCTGAGAAGCACCATAAATGGAAATTTCATCATGCTGGAGAATTCTTCCAAATGTTTTCCTCTCTCTGTCATGCCCTACTGGCTGAATTTTATTTGCTAGTGCTGTGTCCAGTTCTGGACTCCTCAGGACAAGAGAGACAAGGAGCTCCGGGGGTGGGTCCAGTGGAGGGTAACAAAGATGAAGAAGGGACTGGAGCATCTCTTATGAGGATGGACTGAGGGAGCTGGGCCTGTTCAGCCTCCAGAAGAGATGACGGAGAGGGGACCCTGCCAATGTCTGTCAGTATTTGAAGGGAGGTGTCAGAGGATGGAGCCAGGCTCTTTTCCATGGTGCCCAGCAATAGCACACGAGGCCATGGGCAGAAACTAATGCACAGGAAACTCCACCTGGAGACAAGGAAGAAATTCCTTCCTGCATGGGTGAAACACTGGAACAGGCTGCCCAGAGAGGCTGTGGAATCTCCCTCACTGAAATATTCCAGAACCATCCAGACACAATCCTGAGCCAAGTGCTGGAGCAGAGATTGGACCAGATGACTCCCTGTGGTCCCTTCCAGCCTGACCCACCCTGTGCTTCTGTGATAAATTCACCTTTTTCAGGCATGAGGCCACGCTGGTGGCAGTTTCATTACACAGATGGACAGCTGAGATACCTTTGTGTCTGACCAGTTCATCCCCTGGATCCATGGAGATGCTGGATGTGCCCAGGAAGGAAATGGATGCACTAAAACTTCCCTGGTCAGGAACGAAGTGCTGCAGCTTCCAGCTGTGGCTGCGAGCTGGAGACAGTGGAGCCACAACTGGTGTCAAGTCCTGCTAGAATGATCCCTGTCCTACAGGTCAGGAAGCCAAATTTGTTTTGTAGTCATGCAAGTTCCAGGCCAAGAATGATGCCCTGCACAAACAGTCCTGGCCTATGAGGAGAAGCTTTGACGTTGCATTAAATAAATGCATTCTAAGAACTGCTGGGAAGTTTCACTCAAGCAATATATTTTAAACAGGTTTACAGCTCTTTCTCCACACAATAAACTATCTCAAAATATAGGCACAGAAAACTGCTTGATTTCATATCTAAATCCTACCCATTCATCCTTTCTGTTCTTCTCTGAGTCCAGCCCTGTGAAATTCCAGCAAGAGTTTTCTCTAGTGCATCTGCTTCAACCTGGCTTCAAAAGTATCTAAAAGTGCACCAAAATTCACCCATTTCAAGACTTTTAAGAGAATACCTCTGACACCCTAAGTGCTGAGAACATTCTGAGGGCATGACCATTCACACTCAAAGTCTGCCAGCATAAAGACTTTTTAAAAAAAAAATCTTGCTGTATTTTGGATTTTACATTTGTCTTCAATGCCAGAAGACATTAAAATACATTTTAAAAATAATTAGAGGAACGTGTAGTTAAAAGTTCTCTAGATCTGCTAAACTGTAAAAGATCCTCCGGACCTTACCCTACCAGGTTGCTCCTGGCACTGACTTCTCTGCAAGACTTTTCAGGTTAAGTTCTGCAGGTCCAGAAAATTCTCATGCAGTAAAATGTTGAAAACATAAAAGGTGTCTTTGTTTTGATATGAACAGGAGGTCTGTAAATTAGTTTAATGTGCCTGGTAACTTTCAAAATTGTTTAAAGGCAGAGTTTAAATAAGCAGACAAGTTTTCAGCAGATGCTCTGGGATACTTGATGCCCAACAGTCCTGAAAGGTCTGTCTACTCAGATGCTGAAAAACAAGGGTTTTTTTTTCCTTCTTTTTTTGAAAAAAACCCCCAACCAACCAACCAAACCCCCAAAAAACCACCAAACAACAACAAAGAACAACAACAACCCCCCCCCAAAAAAAATCCCCAACCAACAAAAAACCATCAACCCCCCCTCAACATTTGCTTATATTAACTAGAACCTGAAAAAATAAAAGAGTGGTGGAATTTTTGTCCCACTCCTCTATTTGAAATGCCTTTTTCTCCTAAGATGAAGAGGATTCACTTTCATTCTTTTTTTCTACACTGGTACATTTATTATTGAATAAGCACCACCATGTGCTCAGTGTGATTAAAAAAAGAAATGTAGGCAGGTCTTGCACTCATGTAGTTCACAAGAGAAAAGAGAAATCCCAAGAGATGGCATGGGGGACAGGACTTGCTTCCACCATCTTTTCAAGGCATAAAAGCATCTTCTTTCCTATTTCTCTTGTGCTCTGTAGTTATGATGTTTCTCCAGCACAGGCAAAAGAAGAAGAACACTTTAACTAAATTTCTAATATATGATCCTGGAGAAGTACTTGTTTAATATATGAGCATGTGTTTGAGTTTAGTACTTGTAGTCCACCCACATTCTTAATGGGATGTGTTACAACCTTGTGGTTTCAGAAAAAAATTGATTAGCAGCTCACCTTCCAATACTGGCATGGTAAAAGATTATTTTAAGCTAGGCTTTTGCACTTTCCCAAAAGCTGTGTTTGAAAGAGCATCACTAATTAATATTAAATTTAAATATTAAACCAGTTGTGTACTACCACAGGTATCAAACCTGGAGTAGCTGAATGCCCATTTCCAGATGCTTGTAGTTACTGTTACAGAAAAATGAATTCAGCTGCACCCTGGAAATTGCTTTTGAAATGTCTTTACAAACAGAGAAAAAGACTTATCTATGATAATATTCTTCTCATGTTCCAAATACTTATATTTTGAAAACCTCAACACAACAGAAATTATGTAAAGAATTCTTATTTGACATATTAGAGGCACAACGTTTTAAATTTCATTACTGCTTTCTTGACTGTGTGTCACAATTCTGTAAAGATCAGGTTCTTGTGCTGAATTGGGAACGTCTTCACTGGGATGAATCTATTGTTTCCCTGCTGAATTTGGTGGTTTCAGTTTGTAGCCTGCTAAAAAGTAGGAAGTTCTGCTTAAAAAACTGCAATAAACAAAACCCTCTCATTCTGCAATCTGCAGAGAGGAGCCTGCTGAGCAGGAGTGAGGATGGCACAGACTTTCCATCCAAGCCAGCAAGGAGCCTCTGGAGATGCCAGAAGGAGCTGGTAGCACATTGCCACGGCCTGTCAGGAGGGGCTGTACCCATCCTTCCATTACCTGAGCTGCTCCCCTTGGTTAGACATTTGCCTTCCAGTCAAGGGAGGGCAGAACTGAAGGAGGATGTTTTGTACACAGGAGCTCGACAGGCACAGAGTGGTGATGGGGAGAAGGCACAGAAAATCACCAGGTGAACTTCTCCGTGGCTTCCCAAGTCAAAACTGCTGTAGGTGCAACCACTGAAATCTATACTTTATCTACCCCATATCTACCCTCTATCCACACTGTATCTACACTTTCTCTACGCTCTATCTACCCCACATCTACCCTCTATCTCCCCTCTCTCTATCAGGTAGCACACACAAAGCTCTGTCTCACCTACCAGCTTGCTGGATTAGCCAAGTCACTGTCACATGTAGTTATAACTGTGGGGAGATTTTGGAAGAAAAGAAGAGAAATTTTGCTCCATGTCTTCGCCTTAGGTAAACAACACTGTACATCTGCATTCTCTAACACTTACTTTACAAAGCACGTTTAGTGACTCAGAAAAAAAAAAAAAAAAACAAACTAATGCAGATTTGCAGAAGGAGTTCCTTTTATTACTCAAAATGTTTGTCAGCTTTAAAATTACCCTCCTGAAGTTTGAGGAGCTGAAGCCTTACAGATGCACAGGGCACACATATAGACAGACACACACGTGGGATGCACATGCTGCTCACTAACAATTTTCAGGTAATATCTTAACTAGAAATGGACTGTGACTTTCATGATCTTTTATCTCTGTATATTAAGTCAATGACCTATTTAAATATGTTGGCAGCAATTTATATGTCTTGTGACTTTATATTCCACAAAGAAATACCGTGTTTTGTGTTATTTACATTAAAAAGATGTACAATGTAAAACTTCACCTTTGTTAAAAATCACTTTATCCCAAGTATTTAAATTATTTCACACTTTCAAAAGGCACAATTATTTATCTAATGAGAACTTCCATTCAGTGTTATGCATAATACAAAAAGAGAAAAAATGTTTGAGACATCAATGATAATATTTTAAATATGTTGGCATAGGAAAGTAGATGTCTTTTCTGTTCACTAAACTGACAGTTCAGTTCTGAAACTTTATTTTGAAAAGATTCAAAAAGGATTTGTGTCTTTAGAAATAAAAAATATAACAGGCATATCTAAAAAATATAGAAGAGAAAACCTGATTGTTACTACTAATGAAATAGCTGATGACAAAATAGTAGTCTTTTTGATTTTGATCACAAAAAATAAACTGGTAGTGACAGGATATGATGGATAGATTTGACATCCTGGCAAATCACTGTCATTGATTCAATTATTCTAATTCAGAATAAAAGCTGTATACAGTATGTGTTTATGCTACAGTGGAGTTTTTTAAGTGATTGACATTCATCATATTAGTTAGACAGTTTTAAAAGCTATGTCTTTGTTTTACACAGCGTTGTCAAGAAAAAAAATAAAGTAGAACCTGGATTGCAGGAAAAAAGAAAAAAAGCAAACCACTTCCCCAAGTCTTGGTTCCAAACCCATCAAAATATGTTACCGTTATTGCATCCTATTAACATGTTCTTTGAAGACTCAATTTCACTCCAGCCATGTAATACACTATTATAAAGACTAAATTCTGAAACTGTAATGCAATCGTACAGCTGGGTAGCTTGAAAGTTCTGCAGAGAAGAAGATATTACCTTTCAAAATGGAAGTCAGCCTCAGAAGAAAGAAGGCAAACCCCTTTAATTCCCAGGTCAGCTTTGCTTCACTGTTCCTTTGTTTGATGAGACAGACACAGGGATACATGCAGAACAGTTAGAAGTTCACAAATTGTATATCTGAGGGTACAAAATCCTGAATTACTCGTGTATTCTGCCCTGCCTTAGACCAGCTCGCTGTGATATCCTTCCCCGAGCTCAAATGCACTCTTCTGGTTTCCCGGCATTAATGTAGCTGTCGGTTTGAATTTCAATCTTGAATTATGTCTGTTGACATAATTTCATAGTGCTGACTTCAATTGTTTAGGATTACTGTTTTAAACTACATAAGGAAATCAATTCTTTCCTCTCTGGCTAGGAGATTCCATTCAAGTGCATTTTAATGCATGTAGTAAGCCATCAGGCCAAGTAATTATCTATAATATATTCTGATTTAACCCCCCCACATTCTCAATTACTGGCATATTAGAATAAAAACTATCTCATATATTATAAATTTATTATTACATATTTAATAAACTGATGTAGAGATCTCGTGAAATTTAAGAACAGTATTTCAATTACACAAATGAACGTTTTTAAAAGTGTGTGGCTTGCTTTTTTAATAACTCATGACAACGAATTGCTTAGTTCCATTCCTTTATTTCAGTAAACCATCCAACTCATTATTCATACAAAATATTATATGTAAGTATATAAAAATTCTTTTGGGAAAAATATCCCTTTATTTTTAATGTAAAAAAAAAAAAAAGGAAATGAAAAGGTAATCACAATTTTTTGTATTTTAAGGAAAGGAACAAAATACTCCCTGTTTCCACTGGAGCAGAACAATGGGAGGACCCAACATAACAGAAGCTTTATCGGAAAGCAAAATCCAAACAAGACCAAAATCAGTACAAAGAAACCAGAACATATTTTAAAAAAAAAAAAGAGAAGGAAGGCACCATATGACAACACGCATTTTTAAAGACCGCTGGGTCAAATCATTAAGAAAAATATTTATATAAGTCATTAACACTCCTAATTAGAGTGTCACATAAATGTGAGGGGAGCTGCTAAGGAGGAATCACTAGAAGTCCAGGTGCCTCTTGCCGATGGCCATGGCGCCACATCCTGAGCTCAGCAGTTTGGCTGATCCTGCCAGATCCTGTTTGCTCGCCCGGCTCGCTGTGTCTGACAAGTCTGGAGGCAAATGCAGCCGCTGTGGCAGGAGGTTTTCAGGAGGGAGAGATGGGCACAGAGAGGGAAGGAAGAGAGAGAGAGAGGGAGAAAAACATGGAGAAAAAAAAAATAAATGCAGTAGAATTCATTTTGCATAGCGTGTTTCAAAATGCAGTCTTCCTCCTGACCGATCCGTGTTTACTCACACAAATAAAGCACTTCCCAGACACTCTTCTAGGCTGACCTGGCAACAGTTTTGTATGTTTTCAATATATTGGATTCTGTAAATTGGAATAGATTTTTTCCTTATGAAAATTTTCTAAACAAAATACAAATTTGCTGAAGGTATTTAATTATATCTATGGGCATTTTCCCTTTAAAAAGCAGTGTTTTGTCTGCATGCCAACTTCCACATCAAATAATTTGATTTCTGTAACATTGCAGTGGAAATATAGTTTTATTTTAAATATGCACATATGGTGACAGAATCTGAAAAGAAATTATGTGATGGTCAAAAGATGGAGAGGGCTCACCCTAGTTGCACATTATTCTGCTAAGATGTTTCCTCTTCATATTCTACTGATAGTGGCTAATAAAACCAAGCAGTGACAGTAGTCACATTTGTATAAGGCAATCATATATGTTAATCAAAGCCTGCCCTCCCCAGTGAATTGTAGGAACATTAAATCCAGTTTACAGCTGGGGAAACAGAGACACAGGTTACATGGCTGCCCACAAGCACATGGTCCTTGCACAATAAACCTTATTTTTCAACTATCACAAAAATATTTCCACTCCCCTTCTGAGGGTCTTTTACACTGGAGATATATAAAAGACATGACATGACCATTTAGCTTTTGTACAGTAAGGTGAAAATTAATGTAAAACCGAGGTTTTGCTTGCTTAATTACTGGCTTGCTTTTGGACACAGTGAGGCACTGAAAGCTGCTCAGATGAGACAGTTGAGCATCTTCTGCACAGTGCAATAATTTATGAAACTGATATCATGGAAGGAGCGTATTTCTTGAAAGATTTAGTAGGCAAAGGCTAAACTGGGTGGTTCTTTTAAAATGCACATGCTTCTGCTGGGAACAGAACAGGAGTGGCTGCAAAACTGTACGAGGAGGCTGTGTGAACTATCCTTGTTCTCAGCTTTTGCTACATTTTTGCTTTTATCACATGTAAACACAGCTCCCTTTTCTTCAACACTTTTGGAACTTCTGTATGATAAGAATTCAATTTAAAAGCATAAGAAATCTTTGAATTTACAATGAACTGACTGTTGAATTCCTTTCTGGTTCTGACACTGTGCAACTGGGTGTAAACTGAGACATGCTCCCAAGGCTTCCTACCACTGGCTGCTCCTGGCTATGGGCAGCACTGGGAGAAGAACTGTGTTGTTTTCTCCAAGGGAAGGAAATGCATAAAGCAGTGCATGAGGAGCAGGACAGCCTGTGTCCAGGGTGAGTTGCCATACCCCAGAGCTGAAACAGGAGAAAGGTATGTATTTATTGACAGCATTTTGCCTGTGCAGCACAGCTCACATATCAACCCCCACTCCTTGTAAATACCACGCAGTAACTCTGCAGCTCTGACATTTCAGTGTATTGAAGCAGTGGTAGAGAAGGTAGCAGTAGGTAGCTGTGGTAGAGAATCCCTCACTCCCAGCTCTCTCCTTACTCCAAGGAAGGTTAAGCCTGGTTGTGGCTGTGGACTGCAGTCCACGATGCCTCATTTCTGCCTCAACACAACCCAAACAGGGCATGAGCCTATCTCCTCTGGCTGCTGAGCAAAACCTCTGCTGGGAAGAGCCAAGGTATAACTTGGATCGTGTGGGAGAGGCTGTAACCACTGAAAAGCAGAGAAGGAGAAGCTGGGAGGTACAGGGGAGCACTTGGCAGATCTTTCAATCACATTTTCTTTCTAAAAAAGTGCACAGTACTTTGCTGGCAGGGGGATGTGGGAGGTGGAGAGACAAGTGAACTAATCCAACCTTCTTCCACTCCCTGTTGGCATCTCTGCCCTTACCAGGAGCAGGAGAGGAGGCTTCCACTAGGGAACACGTAGTGCCACTGCCTTCCTCCTGCAATTACTGACCCTTTTGCCAAATGGATTCTGAGCAAGGTGATGAAGAGCAAACAGAATTAAGACCCAGAAAACTCATCTTACACTGGGTCGGACTAAGTATCACAGACAGGGAACAAACCCTGCCACACTGCCCTGGACTTAAAGGTGTGGTAAGAAAATAAAAAAATCTTGTGTATTTACACAGTCATTTGGTCAACACTGTGTTCATTTGCTGATATATATTCTAAAAAGAAAACAGAAGAATGTCTATAAATTTGCAAAGATTTAGATAGGAAAAGTAAAAAATTAAAGATCCTTAGATTGGATGTTGGAAGTGAATTAGGCTTTTACAGATGCACTTGTATGATGCAGTATTTCATTACACAGGCATATACTCTCCTTCCCCATCTTCTTCAGTGAAGAGGATGCACAGTGCTCATTTAGTGACTGGCTATTCCTTTAGTGACTGGCTATTCAGTATTTTATTTTCTTGTCACTGTTTACTCTGAACTTTTCTGACATATTTATTGTACACTATTCAAAATTTGTTCTGAAGACAGAATGGCTTTTCAATAGCACATGTCAGTACAAAGCACTTGAATGCCTCACAAATACCAACTGTGTTATTTTCCTAATATTCTTGTGAGAGAAGGCAGCAAAGTTACCTCAATTTTAGAGACAGGGAATTGAGGCACATAAAACACATAGCAAAAGGTATCTACTAATTTCAGGAACAGAATCTGAGGCAGTTGGGACTTGCTTTTCCAGAATGTTTAGCATTTTACAGAATTTCACGTGTTTAAATGGTAACTTCATTTGCAGATGAGTGCTCAGTATTTCTTCAAGAACCCCAAGTCAGGCACTCAGAAAGCAAAAGACACAAAATAAGAGTATGGAAACAAAAATGCTGTGTTGAAGCAACATGATCACACAGAAGTTCAGTCGTATTGGCAGAGACACACATCACACCTTCTATGACATCCTTCCATGTCTTAGTTCTGAGACCACTCCTCCTACAATCCTTTCCTCTACAATCCATTCCCCTACAGTCCCAGCTTTCAAACATTATGACAAATTGCTGATTCTCCAGGCAGCACATTTCACTGCATATGCCACATTCATCCTTAGATCAGACATACTCTGAACAACAAACCACACCAGAGTCCTTTGGAAGCAACTGAGTATTATCCTGCCATTAAGATCTGAATCATTGGACACACACATGCTCCCTGTAAACAAAGCCTGAACACGTATTTCAAAATATCATTCCTTACATATTCTGTGCGGAGAAATTTTCTGTGTGTCCATATACGGGGCTGAAAATATTAATCCTACTAAATCTTCTAACATCATTAAAAAATATTCTAAATGTTAAGCCACAAGCAAACAGGAAATTCATTGCATGGCATCATACAGACATCTACAGGTTAAGCAGCTGGCCTTTATTTTTGGCACCAGTAGGGATATTGTGGTCACCTGAACTAAGGCAGTAAGATATGGTATGAACAGGCTGTGATCCTTCTGGAACACCAGCACCACAAACACAGACATTTTCACAGATATTTGCTGACCACAGAGAAACAATCAGATTTAAAGCTCCAGTTAAGCACAAAATATTTTCTGGTGGACAGATTTCTCTGCTATTTCTGACCTCCACCCCTTTCAAGCCCTCTTCCTCTGATCAGTCTGGTAAGAATCAGGATGATTTTGCTCACATTGGCAATCCCAATCCTTGTCCAGGCTTTCCACCCCACAACTGGTTTTCATGACAAAAAAGTCTCTTCTCTGGTTATCTGCAGTCCCCAGTCTCAGCTTCCTGCTTCCAAGCTCTTCATTCTTGTCCCTGACAGTCCTGTATTTCTCTTGCCTCTGTTTCCATGCCCTGCTCCTGTTCCTAAAGCCTAGGTTCAAATTCAGCACCAGGCTACCCTTCCTTGCCTCAAACCTTGTCTTCCTCATCCCCTGTTTTGTTCTCCTCCTCCTCTTCTCACCCATTCTTGATCTGTCCTCCTTTCCCCTGCTGGCACTGCTTCCCATTCCTACTTCCTGCTCCTCTCCCCTGCCCAAACTGTAGGCACAGGCAGTGGCTCACCTAGTCCAAAAAATAGGTAAATGCCTGGAGAAGAGTCAAGCTGAATGCACTGAGTGTGCCAAACTAGTGGGTTTTCACAGGACAGCAAAAATCCATCCCTGGCCTAAATGCTAGACATAAAATTATTTAAAATAATTTTACATTTTCACTAAAATGTTACAGAAACACAAAACTTCCCATAGCCAAGAGCAATTTGGCAGGGCAATAGTATTTTAAGGCAAAATGGTCATAATGTGACAAAAGTAAACACGCAAGTGAAAATAGGATCCTATAATCACCCTCCTTGGGATAACTTCTTAAAAATATATCAATGAAAGGTAAAGTTAATCAGTGAAAAACTAGGGAATGCTGGAGTAAACTTCCCTTGAGCAAAGTTAATTGTGTATCTGCATTTTTACAATGTGTTTAATTACATGATCACAGTACATTTTCACCCAGTGAGGCTGTCAGGAAGGTTTAAACTTGGGATGTCCAGGATCAGACTCTTAATTTTCATTCACTGGCTGAAGAAACAACTGGCTCTGGAAGAAGGATATTATGGAACAGGGCATAGCTGGGAAAGGGGCATGGTGTGAGTTGTGGTGCTCTGTTTTGGGCAGCCCAGAAGGCTTTGCAGGGTAGGAACAATTACACTGAACCCAGCTAAGCACACAGCTTTAGGGCATGCATTACGAAAGGAAAACAGTTTAGACAAAAGTTATTACATACTTTGTGTCTGCTCCTCCCTCTGCCTGAAGAAAACTTCTAATTACTTTACTTGTTCTCAACAGGAAAAAAAAAAAAAGGCAGAAGTGGAAGATGAGATTATGTAACAGGAGAGCTCAGAAGGAACACAGAGCAATCAGCGAGTCCAGTCCCAAACACAGACTGATGGTTTTCTGGGATGTAAAGACCCACATCATGGCTATTCCAGGAACTTCCAGTGGCCTGCTATGTTTGGTTGGGGTCAATTTATTTTTTAAAATCCTACTATACAAAAATACTAGAAAGTGCTTTTGCCAGTGCATCTTACTATATCTTTCTGCATCTTACTTTAGAGAGGGCTACCAAAATCACATATTCTGTAAAATGCTTTAAACAATAAAGAATACAAAATCTTTTAGCAACAATGTGATAAGCAGATATATGTATATTGGCAAAAATTGAAACCCCAAGTAATTCTGTATATTACTCCAAAATCATTATTGTGTTTTCATACCTATTGTAAGTGTAATACTGTAGCAAAAAAATACATAATAACGTGAGTGATGCAAAATCACTGAATCTCATTAAAAATGGTTGCTAGTTTGTTCTTAATTTGATTCATATTGAAGTAATTTCACTGAAGTCAACCTTGTGACTCTGTTAACAGTTACCTGAAGCTTTAACAACTGGGCCCAAACTTCCCAAAAATCTTTACAATTCATTTATTTGGATCTTTGACCCAAAAAAAAAAAAAAAAAAGGTTATTAGTCTACTATGGCTGCAGCCCTGCCTTGGGGCAGGGAGATGGGCTAATGACCTCTCTAGATCCCTTCTACTTCCATCTGCTACAACTCCATGAAGAGTGAAGTCACCAAAGCTGAAGGGATTTGGTTTAGGGGGAAGAGGGGGGTGGGGAGAAGAATTTTAGGAATGCTGGGAAAATGAAAGATGCAGACTCTTAGTTGTGGAGCTTTACATCCTACTTCTCTTTGAAGCAGAACTCTCCCCATTCCGTAAAACCCCCACAAGACAGAATGGGAACAGACTGTGGCAGAAGGGCTGAGTTCCTGTTACTGTTCCCTCTGGTTTATGATACCCACAATCCACCACTTGCATTATGTCTTCCCTTTTATGTCTTTTTATTATCACTTAACTTATAATTACCAGTAGTAATTTCCACCTTTGGGCTTAACACAAACACAAAGATGTGCAGGTAAGGTATGAAACTTAATTTCTTCGAGAGAGAAAAGTTTTTCTCAATTATTTGACATGGAGGTTACTACAAGTTTTGGCTTCTTCTCTTGCCAAGCTCACCAACTGAGGGGCACCAGATATGTGTATTCTGATGAAGTTAATTCTCTTTTATATGCTATGCAGCCTACTGGAATGACATACCACTTATATTGACATAACTTTGTAACTACTCGTGTACCAAAATATCGCAATGAAAATATACAAAAATTTTACTACTGCCACGCAATAATAAAACTTCTGAGTTAAAATAAGTTCACTTCTCAATGACTAACCAATAAGCTCTTTGCCACTGAAGACATTATTAACTGTCTCAGCAAGGAACAGAAAAGTCATTCCAACTGGCCTAGACCTGTGTCAGGCAGAAATCACATGGCTGTTGTGAAATTTGGTTCACAAATACTGATGGTGTCTCATAATCGACAATATTTATCTTGTGGAGGGAATGGAGCCAAACTATTCTCCCATAGCTGCATTTCAGTCTTACACAAAATCTTCTTAAATCATTCCTATTCATGTTACAATTTGCTCAGTATTTTAACAAATTCAAGAGATAAAACAGTTGGTAACTATTTCTCTGTATAATGGACAGGAACTCAGTTTCTTCTTGTTCTGCTGTATTCACAGATACTACATTATCATTTTTTAGATCACAGGAATGGATGTATTTTCTAAACTGATCATAAAGAACAAAAGACTTGACTTTTAAAAAAAGCATTCTAAAATTTTCTACATTTTAGGTAACTCTGACTTATAAGAAACTAAAACTATACCAACTCAAAAGAATCACATTTACCATATGCATGTCCTATTTCTTTTTTTAAGTTGAAGCACAACCCCAGACATCATGATGTTAACTATTGCTAACACCAGGTGTTGAGAGAAGGCTGATAAACAAACTTCTACCTATATATCTCTGTCTATCTCCTAAAGGATAGATAATACTACTGAGAATATTTGAACATGATTCTAAAACTCTTATTTTCCATCACTTAGAGAATGTAAAATAAAACCAGGGCAATTCTCACTTTCACCTCATTTACAGAACAGTGATGTTCCAATAGTACAAACAGATCATTTAAACAGCATTTTTAAGGACACATGGCAAAATCAAGAACCATTAATAAACTTACTTCCTTTTATGATAGATGTTGCAAAAATCCATTTTACATTTCAGAACACTGCAGCTTTCCAGTATATCTGCTTTTATAGCGGGGATATGATAATATCCAGGAGAATTCAATTCAAACTGTGCTAATTTGTTTGGATGTGCCACATGGTACTGTTTCTGTTTTCTGACCAGAAATCTGGATTCCTGAGTCTGAATTTAAAACTTAGTTTTATTACACTGACTGCTGTTCAGAGATATTTGCTTGTACCAATATAATTAACTTCTGTACCTGTTTGTGTAAAATGCACCCCTGGGGTATTTTGGGTGGCTGGAGAAGTTCCAGTTCCAGCCTGAGTAGAGATGGCTGGGTTTCTGTATGTGCAGCTCCAGTCATTACTTCTCATTGACAGAGAAGTACAGACAATTGTCTGAATGAACCCATTCCAAAGAAAAACTCCAACACGTGTTAAAGACGATTTGTTACACGTGAAGGGACTCAAGTGAAAGATAAAAATATCAGGAAGATTGGCCTTCTCTGACACCTGAGAATTCCCAGTGTTTGGCATCGTCAGGTGCCCTTAACCACACATCCAAGGAACAGACCTGCTTTATGTTCTAGCTGTAGTCTCTGGATAATGAAGAAGCTCCCTGTCTTATAAAGAGGGATGGATCCACCAGTGATGCCCAAGGACTGCAGGTGTTCAACTGCTTGTCTGATCCAAAATTCAGAGGAACCCGTTGTAATCTCACAAGCACAATTGGACTAAATACTCACATAACACACTATTGTAATACCGATACAGCTCTTATCGGGCACAAATTGAAAGACTGTATCTGTCTTGAAGAGTTTATGGTCTGAATACACAAAATGGGTAAAAAGGAAAAAGTAAAAGACACAGTATCAAGGCAGAAGGATAAATGTCGTGATATATAAATACTGCATTAATTCCAAAGTTTTTTTTTCCTTCTAACTGAAAAAGTAATGTTTAGAAAGGTGAGTGAAAGAGAACAGCCATAGGGAAAGAAATTAAGTGACAAAGGGCTGAAGAAAAGATGGAGAGAAGAAAGGAAAAGATGGAGGCCAGGAAGAGATATATTAATCTAGGAATATTACAGTTGAGATTGGAATATACTGTCTAAATCCTGAAGGGAAATACTGTTCTAAATTCAAGCAGAAGTTCATGAGTCTGATGTTATCATCTATGTCCAAAGCAAGGGCATTTCTCCTGTGGATCTGTTCTTTTTGCTGAATTTCTCCTCCCTGAGCTTACATAAGAGGAGTGTGGGCCCTGTGATGCAAGTCTGAGTAATTCCAGGGCTCTCAGGACAGTCTGGGTGGATGCTGATGTTCGTGTCACATTCTCTTCCCTGACGGATTCATCCAACCTAATTGCAGCTGTCTATCAGTCAGCCATTCAGTCTAACCTACATTATATTCTCAGGGTGGGATGAATCCTCCTTGCAAGTGCTTGTCTATATCCGCTGATTATTCAAGAAACCTCAGTGACTTGCTTAAACCAAATTCTTAACTTGGAGTCTGAAAGGTCAACGGGAGGAATTCAGTCCTACAACTCTCTGAAGCTTCTCATTGAATCAGTGCCTGCACTGTGTCTACTCCTTCTTTGAATGACACTGCAGCATGCCACGGAGTACCCATTTCATACCAAACCTCCGATGGCTCACTGGAAATCTTCCAGAGTTGTAGGTGATGCCCACGATGCTCTGCAACAACTTGAGTGTCTCCACTGGGAAGCTTGAGAAGTGTTCAAGGCACCATGTGTACAAACAAAAGCTGTGTATGTGAGGAGGAGGGAGAAAGAGCGTTCAGAGCAGAAGCATCTGTTTCAGGATTACAGTGTTACTGTCACCCTCTAGAATTTCAGCTAAATTGAAAACCTAAACAAATATTTGAGTTTGCATCCAAAATTATCCGGTAAAGTTTACTGTAATTTACCAGGCTTCTGTCTCAGTTCCTGTCACATTTCAGAAAACTCATTAATACCCTCCTTTAAAACCCATTACTGAGGGTGTGCAACTGCACCGAATGAGTGATAAAATGTGCTCTTCCTCTTGATAAAATTCTCCGGATAGATTTCAACACTTCACAGAAAGGTTCTGCTCCAAGACAGGTAACTCACACTGGCAAGTCTCCATTACAAGCGCATTTCAATGACTGGCTTGCCAATTCAAAAAGTAAATGTTAGCTGTGGGGTGGGGTGGGTATTATTTTGTACTGGGAAGAGGCCTGTACTCTGTGTTTACTTTTTAAAGTCAGCTGGAATTAGAAAATTTCCATTGCTAGGCAGCCCAGCACCTCTGTGAAGCATTTCTGGGTGTTCAGACCTGGAGCTGCCCACAGGGAAGATTCATTAGCCCTGTTCCACAGCCTCCAGACACAAGGGCTTCAGCAACAGGGAAGTGCCTCAACTTGGTGCAGAAACATATTACACGACCAGAACACAACAATTATCACATTTGTAAAGCTTCAGGGATAGGAACAATTTAATAGCTTTTTGAAGCAGACTAATTTTCTGGAGCTTCTTCTC
>WEKY01014598.1:419862-422362 GCA_013390045.1 Picathartes gymnocephalus
TCATGCATCGACAAGCTCTTCTTTGCTACAGGTATTTTCTGAGTCTGCTTTGCAGGATTGTTATGTGTGGAGGAACACAAATTTCTCAATCACTTTAAAACAGTGAGAAAGAAAGGAAAAAGAGCTAAGTGCAAACTACTGCTACTAAACTCTGCTTTAAAAGCAAGTACCATTTGGATAAATAAATGTATTGCTGGTTTACAAAATCCTGCACATTTACAAACCAGGGCTGCTAAACAGGTGACCTTATTCTTGCAGCTTTTCCCAATCTAGAAACTTCAGCTCTGCAGTGGCAAATCCCACTGTGAGACACTTCATGTTAAGACAAAAAGCAGGCCAGAAGAGGGAAAAAAACCCCGTTTTTTCTGCTATCATTTTTTTCTCACCCTGAAACTGGCACTGATATAGGAAGTATGTTCAGTTCCTGTAATTCCCAGGTAAGGATGTAGACATTACATAATTCATATTCTCATATCTCTTCAGCACTAATCCCCTATGACTCAGGGCTACAATTTAAAATTCCAGCTAACAAAGCCTTTTGTAGTTTTACTTCCAAATAATCTTTAGACTTCACAAATCCCTGAAGTATAATTTAATATCGGCAATATTGGCTCAACATGTTTTGGTGTGAAAACTCACGATGGCATATTTTTATTCAGTCATTGATGTTACTTATTAAAAGGAGAGAAAAATTGCATTGGTGACCAAGTGGTCATTCTGCCTACCCTTTGGGAAACCCATGCTTTAAAGGAACTTTAAACACAGAATGAGAAGGGGAAAGGTTAAAAGACAGGTCACACTAATTTCTTTTTAAACAACTCTGTTTCAGACAGTAGGTCTCAGTGCAAATGAAAACAAATATATTAAATATGAATGACAGAAACTGGTATCACATTAAATGCAAGACTTTTGTGACTCATTTTGATTAAAATAAACATTACTATTTATCGGAAAGTTATGGGGAGGGTTGAACATTCGAGCAGATTCCTACATCAAAAAAGTGTTTTGTAAAGAAACTATATGTCAAATTACAGCTATTTCCTTTCAGCTCTTTCTAGCAGTTATTGAGTTTTGTACTTTTCATGTGTCAGTATTTTTTTCATTTCACTTCTTTATTCTGTACTACAAGTAAGTCTCTTTAGAGCAATAAGATCTTTAAAATCCCTTTAGTGTTTAGAAATGTCAACAATTCAGTAGATTATACTTGATGAATAGGCCAGATAGAAAAAACCTGCCTCAAGTTTTTATCTCAAGTGAAGTAAGGTGCTTTGAAGAGCACTTGATTTGAGATTTAGAAGCCTGCCACTATTCAGCCAGACACTCTTGAGAGCTGTTAAATCCTGACCCATAGCATGAAAACAGGTTGCAGGGAGGGAAGAAACACCAGTAAGAAATATATTTTGTACTCCCTGCGTAATTATTTCTTCTAAATACCATTTAAACATTCCTTCTTATAAATAAGTAAAAACCTAAGAGACAAGGCAACCTTATCAGACCATCTTATTTGAGTATTTTGAATGTAGCTGGAACTTGCCAGGGGGAACAGCTACAGCACTGGAAAAAGATGAGGCTCTAAAGGAAAAAAAAAAAATCTAAATGGTTCTTTCCATTTGAATAGACTACACTGACATACTAAAGCTTCATATTTTTGACAAGAGACATAGAAAACAAAGAGGTTTTCACTTCAAAATATGCAGTGGAAGAACACAGAGTGGTTTGGTTTTCTGTAACTATAGAAAAATATTTTTTTCATCTTTCGCTATCACTTCCACAGTCTAAAACCAATCTCAATACCAGACAACAATGAATTCATTCAATATCACAAAGCAATCAGTTTAAGATATCTGCACAGCAATAATAATAACATCAGATGAAAAGTAATGCAAACTGTAAGTCACCCCTTTGTAGGAATATCTGCTCTTAACAGATTATCGTGCTTACCCACAGGCTCTCTCCCCCAACACTACTTTAGCTTTATAACTGGTTCTTGAATAAAAACTTAGTTAATAACCTAACAGCAACTGACCACATTATTTGGGCAAATGTCTCCTCAGTATCTCCTGCCCTACTTTCTGCATCTCTGAGTTTCATAGAGATATAAAAGAAAAGGCAAAACTAGGTCATTCCTGAGCTGAACAAAAGAATATTTGTAGTAGTATAAATTACTGACCTTTCTAATAAGTCTGTCTTTCCCAGCAAACCAGGTCATCCAATCCAACTCAACTAATTAATGGTATCCTCCAATAACTAACAATAACCGAAGCACACAATCCAGTGAATTTGGGAGAAATATTTCCATGGCTTTTCTAAAGCTGTTACACTTAAGAAATACTCTCTTTCCTAAATCAGAATAAATTTTGGAGATTGTGTTCAGTTATTAGTTAGCATACAGTAATTACTAATATAGTAGCTGTCTCGTACTCATTGACAAATATCACTGTACCTGAGCCTACCTGGGACCCTGTAGGGTCCTTTTTACCTGGGATCATTCACCCATTAA
>WEKY01014598.1:427362-447656 GCA_013390045.1 Picathartes gymnocephalus
GAGAGGCTCAGCCCCTTGTCTGCCCAGCACACCTCGGAACTGTTCCCATCCAAGGGAGCAACTCCTTTGAAACACCTGAAGGTCAGGTTCTTGCACGTCCTTGTCAGCTCTCGTTTCTCTGCTGCACTGCCTCTGCTGGTGGCTTTTCTGCAGCAAGGGAAGCCCCAGCAGCAAACTGGATTAACCCATTAGTGATGAGACTCTATTGGTTAGCAACATGTTCAAGCTCTACTTTACTGGATTAAACAATTATCAAGTAGCTCAGATAAAATACGCTCAAACTCTGAGGAGAGGATGATGAATAAAAACAACTGTCAATGCTGCCAGTTTGGGAAAAAACACCCAACAACCCAAACAACAACAACAACAACAATAATAACAACATCAAGAACAACCAAACACCCCAAAACCAAACAAAAAACCAAACAAAACAAACAAGAAACCCAAACCAAACAAAAAAAAAAACCCAAAAACCAAAAACCACCACCACCAACAAAAAACTCCCTAAAAACCATTCAAAACAAACAAAAAAAGGAAACAAAAACCAACCTCCCTCCCCCAAAAAAAGAAAACCTCCAACAATTTCAAACCCACTGGGCATCAGAACCAAAGAGGAAAAAGTGGGTTGCAAAAAACATTGAGAACATGACAGTTTTTCTTTTTAAGAAACACAGGTAATAATAGATATACAAGCAAAACAAGCAATAATAGATATATCTAAATCAAATGGAATAGTAAATGTTGTTACAATGGTGGAAATGACAGTTTTGTGTTAGTTCACTTTACAGATAAATTCTACAGCACAAAAGACTAAATTCAGATATGGTAATTATGATTTAGGGAAAATTATGTAAAGGATTCAGTGTAACAGCCATACAAATCTCTTCGAATAAAAATAATTTGAGATAATAAAAAACCGACCAAATTTGATTTAATATCTCTTCATCCTTGCCAAAGATGCTGGTTACTAGACAAGGAAAATCTTGTATAACATGAGCAGGATAACACCTTTATTTGGATCCCTTACAAATAGCTTCAGATGACATTTAGGGATCAAGTAAAACAAGTCAGACATGGTTGTGACCATAGCAAAGGAATATTTATATGTGACATGTAGAAATGTCTCTCACTGGCACAAGAATAAGGATATGGAAAAACATTGGCAGGATGTTAACTAATTCAACTAGAATTGCCAGCATTGTGGGGAAAATTATATGTGCCTTTTAAAAAGAGCTTACAGCTAGAAAAGCAGGTATATTGCTTCTCTGGGTTTCTGTAACGTGAGTGGAAGTGATTGTTACCAGGAGAATACCTTTCCTTTTGTCAGATCTTCTGATCCATACTCAGCAAAGGGCAGGAAAGGCCAGTGAAATACCTTGGCGTTACTTATCAGTGGGTTAATCCCATGTTCATTTGTGGGATAATGTGTTTTCTATGAGGAAGTTGGCTGCCAATTTCATTAGAAGCAAGAACTAGATTTTATTACGGCAAGAGAAAACTAGAAGTCTTGAAACAGGCTCATGAACTAACTCCTTATTTCAACTGCAAGAATAAATGAAGGACAGGATTTTTCTCCCTCTGCACCTGACAACTGATGTGGTTTTTGCTTGATTGCTGGTGCATAGTATTTGTCAGGTTTTCTTCAGAGGTGTAAAAGAAATCAATCTGCTGCTGCTGATTGCAATCATGTTGCTTCCATGAGGTACACTCCCTTGCTACTAGTCTAGGCCTCAGCTTTTTGTTTCTAATTATGTTTCTCTTGATTCTTCAAAACAGTTTCTTCAGCTCTAAGAGTATACTTTCCCCGAGAACAGGGATGATATTCCATTCTTTTCACTGAGATGCTAAATTCTGTACGTACCAGTTTCATTCCAGTACGTCCCCACTCAGTAACCTCTTAGTCCTCCAGCACTCCCTTTATAAATGTATTGCTGGTTTATCTCACTTGATGCTACACCCTCCTTAAAAAATCCTTCAAGACACAGAAGGAAAACAGCCAACCAGTTCTATTCCCCAGCCTCTGCACAGGGGTCTGATGAGGAAGAGAGCATAAAGTATCTGCCATGTTCTTATCTATCAGTGGAAAAAAAAATCACACCAGTGAAGGATGCCTCTGTTTCCCAAGTTGAAAATCTTAATAATCTGAGTAACTCCATAAATAATGGAGAGTTTTGAGCAATTTCAGCCTTGCCTCCTCCTCCTCTGCTACCTTTCTTCCTTCCATTCCAGGGCCACTAAGAGCCACAATTCCTGGGTGAGAACTGTGAATGGATAGCGAGACCCACAGAGCCATGGCAGTGGCCTCTCCCAGAACAGGTGGACTTGGTGCAAGATCAGAGATGTTCCCTGGTGTCACTTGTTGATGACTCTCAGCACTCCTAGCAGCTCTAACCAAGTGATGAGTTTCTAGCACTTAAAGCTGAGTGCACCCATCCCCAGAGCAGTCAGGCTCCTCCTGAGCACCACCAGCACCTCTCCAATCTCTCCTGCAACACACGAGGTCCACCTCCTGATGGCTTCCCCAAGAATATGGGAACATGGGCAAAAAATCCCCACTAGAGAGAGATCAGCACTCCAAAAGTGCTTTGACTACAGCTACAACACATGGCATGCACAGCCTGTGAGGTGAAGGCATCTCCACTCAAGTGAAAAACCCAAAAAGCAAATCCACAACCATAACCTATCACTGGAAAACCACAAAGCACAATGACAATACATTTCAGCATTAAACACAACTGTTACAGCATGTGTCTTTAAACAGATACTACAGCAGCTCTTCAACAAATAGAAACCAAAAAAGGAAAAGACAGTCACAGTCAATGCTTATTTTATAAAATTTTACCTAAGGGAGTTCCCACTACTCAAGAACTGAGAAAGCACAGATTTAAGGACCAAGATCTATTATTAAAATCCTCGCTTCTGAAGAGGCTGTGTGTTTGTAACTTTATTCCATTCAACTGTAATTGTGTGCATGTAGGATGGTAAATAGGCAGGCAATAGCATTTTTTAAGAAGAGAAATGTAATAATCTAAACTAATTCAATGTTCTCTTAAAACCCAGTATTTTTAATTAAAAGAAAAAGGAAAATGAATGAAAAAGTTTTTGATGCTGTTGTGTTATTAAAGTTAGATTTTTGATTACACCAATTATTTCTAAGAAACACATCATTACACACTTTTAATTAATTTCTACTTAACAACTTTGGGTGATTAAGTCTTAAGCATATCTCACATCACAAGTAGGGGAAAATGACAGTTTGATATGTTATGTAGTATGACACAGATGACACAGGCTGCTTGTTACTTAAGACTTCTATAATTTTATTTTTTTCTTATTAAAAAATTCCACTGTTCTTGCCACCCTATCGTTAAGAACAGAGTGAGACTCCAAGTTAAACCCATTTACTCTAAAGTGTTCCAGTTTGAGGTGAGGTCTTGCACAACACCTAATGACACATCCTGCCTGACAGGACTTGTGTGGGATAGCAGCCGCCAAAGCAGACAACTTTCCAGGTTGTCAACTTCCAGCGACAGATATTTATTGACTAATTAAATGGTCCTTTCACATTCTCGTCTAATTGAAACTTAGTGTGAACTAACCACAGCACAATTATGGTGCACAACACATTTTGGATGATGCACTCGTTTCCTACTTTTTAAGCCAATCTAAGATCCTAAAGGTCTGTGTAACCTCATGTGCGTGTATAGTTCAACTCAGACCAACTCTGTCAGAATTACAGCACATATTTGTATTCTCTTTGCAATCCTACAACATGCTTGGGCAATGCTAAGACTTAAATTTTATATTTTTAAAGGTAGCTCTGTAAGTTCTATGAAGCCATTTATTATTACAAGTTAGATGAACTACTCTGGGAAAATACAGCTTACACCCAAAGATATACTAGGAAAACATCTTTGCTGAAAGGATTGGACTCCATTCAAGAATATATCAGCTTATAATATAAACTGATATTATATATCAGTTTATAATATAAGCAATACAGAAGAATATTTTCATGAGCATCACAGTTACTGAGAGCCTGATTTTGGAATACAACCCAGTTTTAGTGAAGCAAATAGCTTGTTTATTTCATTTTAGTTTATTAGAAGTTCCTACTTCTGAAAGAATAGTTCCTTCTCTGTTACAATTACATGCTGTGGCCTCAGAAACACCACGGAGTTGCCAAAAATCTGCCACTTTAAAAACAACAGCCAGGTAATATACAGAGTATCCGGTTAAAAAGTTAACTTTCCAACTAAGCATTAGAAATCCAGTCCATCCCCCATCTTCCTGCCTTGCACTCCAGACCTGAACTTCCTTACAAGCCTCAGCACAACTCTTGTTAAATAGTTAAGTCCAGGTAAGAAATTCCAACCTACTAAAATCAGTTGTGCTGGTCAGGTACAGACACCAGTATTATGCAGTGCTTTCTTATATAGGAACTGAAAAAAGGAAGAGTTGGAGTGACTTCTGGAGAAAGAACATTCTTTTTAATAGAGGCTAAACAAACTGGACACGAAAAAGGAAGTCTCTTGCTCTAGCTATGTCATCTGAGGGAAAATACTTCCATTTAGTGTACAGGTAAAATTATTAAAGTAAGCAGAACTTTTCACTTAGTATATTAATAAAATTATTAATCAAGTAAACAGAACTAATTATGTTGGACTTTTCCTCCCTCTTGGTGTAACATAAATATCTGAAGCTTTGAAAAAGTGAGTAGTGAGTCATGAAGAGCCTAAAACAATCTTATCACACACACAGTGAGACATTGCTAAGTAGGGCATGCACTGCCAAATGCTGGAGTTTCTACCCTGAGAAGTTTTCACATGTTTATCTTGGGTCATTATCTTTCCTTTTTCACCAGCATGTTAAGGATAGCAGAGCTTACAAAGACCCCAGATAAGTCCAAGTTATGGACAACACATTATGAAACCAAACATTGCTAAAATACTCAATTATTCCTTAGCTAGCCGAAAAACCCCTCCCAAATGTACTACAGATTTCATTCTTTTAAATTAGTCAATACTACATTTTGATCAAACATCTCATTCCCAAACTACACTTATACACAAGTCACAAGAAATTAAAGGTAAAAAGAAAAGCACAGTAAGTATGCTGCAAGAGTTGTGTATTACTATTAACAGCAAACAATTATACAGTAATTTTCAAATTAAACACTCATCTTACTTTCCACTTTCAAGGTCAGCAACTTACTCAGTGATGGCTACAATTCCTGCTCATTTACACTTATACCATTTTTGGTATGGAACACTCATTGAAAAATAGACACTGACACTGAACAGTCTTTAAATTTTAGACCCCTAATGAAAATGATCATTGATTTCAGAAGAAAGCCACTGACTAAACTCAAGGAGATCTACAAACGAGGAGTTGTGCTTGGTTATGTCAGTGCTGTGTTGGGACCTCAAGGATTATTTTGACATATCAATAGGTATCTACAGGATGTGACAGGAAATATGAAGTCTGACAGTTCAAAGAGTCTTCTTTCTCTGAGAAAATCTACCTTCACAGAACACCTGAAAACAGAAAAATATCTGGAGATACTGGGCTTTTAGGTAAGAAGAGGAAACTACCATGAAGAAGCAAGAAAGGGAAAATAAGCACCAATCATTAAAAAAAGCTGAAATCAGTACCCATGGCTTTTCCCTAGCTCAGATAAACATTTTTACAGCATTTTAAGTATATTTTAATACTTGGATTGCAAATTTATCTGTTCTCACTAATGAACTTATTCAATAACACAAAATTTATTGTAAGAGGTGGAACTGATTGGGAAGGTGATTGTTGAGCATAAATGTACTAAAAAGTTACTTCTGTGTGAATGCTCAGGAAAAGAAAGAAGCTTTGGAGAGAAAATTGTTCCTCTCCTTGAAATAAACAAACAATGACCTTTTGTTCCAAGCCCTGTCCTCCATGCCCTGGCACAGTCCCATGGGCTCCTTAGCTGGGCCTCCACCATCAAAATGGTATCTGTATATTTCCATAGGTAATGACATTAAAAAAATGGATACTGAATCATGAGAACACATTTTCTGCTAAAAGAGATATCTTAAAAATGTTAAGAAGAAAAAGAAATTCATAAGTTTTCCTTCTTTTGCCTCTTTCAGCCAAAAAGGACAGACTGTCACTCTTTATTGCCTAAACAAGAGGCAGGAAGACAAACCCTCCATCTACAGGAAAAAGTATCTCAGCCTGAAGCCTGAATATACACTTTGGAAAATGAAATAGAAATTCCTGAACTATCCTTCAGTCTTTCTCACCCTCATTCACATTAATATTATTTTATAAGGCATGACTCTTTCAGTAGCTGCCTTCATGTACCCTTTATTCCTGAGGCTTTATTAGGAAGCTGAACTGGCAGCCCAAATTTTCTGGACCAGTCTTCTATCAATTTGTTTTCTTTTAAGGTAAAGAAACCTCTTAGGATTATATTGAGACATCTTGCACAGAAATTTGAACAGAGAAAACAGAATTATTCCACTCCACATAGAACCAAAGCAAGCAAACTGAATGAAACTGAAGTCTACCAGGTAGGTAGGTTACTTCATGAAGTTAATTTTTTCATTTGTTCTAACAAGAAAGACAAAAACAGAAGGATTTGGAAGTTACACAAAGCGTAATGAAATTAGATATCTGTCTCATTAAAAGTAGACAAAAACACCTAATTTGTCCCTCTAAAACAAAATAATGAACAACAGAAATGATAATACTATGTTGCTAATCATTAGTATTATTTTTTCCAATTTAATATTTTCCATGTGCATGCATTAAACTATGGGATTTTATAAAACCAGGAAATTAACCACAAAATCAAGATTATATTTCTCTCTTTTTCCAGAAAGCATCTAACCTGTATGATAGAAAGTCAGCTTGTGGCCTTCACCCTGCACATAAATTTCTGCCAAACTATTACTTAAAAGTCACCTTAATGGTAGGACAAAGTTATTCATTTGTCATATTTAACAGCAGACAAGAACAATAATACCAATTTATGCTGGACGTAAGGGCTTGGTTTAATTTGCTTTTTCTTCAAGTATAATGCATGAGAAAAAGAAAAGGTGGACGTAATTAAAACAATTAATAGGAAACTTGAAGAACACAGCTATGGGTTATTTCATGGCCTGTGTATCAAATCAGATCATTACTTTTGCTGTTTTTTGATACTACAGGGTGCAGAAAATGCTTTCTGTGTAAGAAACCAGTTTGAGATAACCATTTCTCTAAGACAGTGAACATGAATGGTATTATTTAAAATTACTTTCCTTGTTATGATTTAATTATTGTTAAATAATGTTGTTTTATTTGCAGAATTTCAAGACATTTTTGAGGAGACTTAAACCAGATGAAATCTCTGCAAGCAGACAATTTTAGTATTGCATATGTAGGAGTTCAATTTAAGGTAGGCTTTCTCTTTGTTTATAATCTATTATTGTAAAAATAAAATTCAAACTATTTGAAAATATGTATAATTCTTATTATACTGAACCCTATGACAAAAAAATACACCTTAAAAACCAACCTCCAGCCCTTTTTGCTAAATTTTCTTTTACTAACTTGATGTATTATAAACTGTATGGTGACAAACAAAAGCAGAAATTGTTGAAGGTTTACATGAGTGGCCAACTCTCCCAAAAACCTGGGCAGCTGGGAGGAGAGGAGGCTCCTGGTACTGCTGCCTGCAGCCACTGCCCAGTCTGGGAACCACCTCCAGTGCCAGGTGCCAATGGAAGTGTCAGCGAGGCCAAACTCCTCCCGGGACAGAAGGACTCCCACTGAGAGCCTCATCTGCTGGTGGCAAGGAGTGAGGCAGAAAGCTGAAGCTGAGAATCCCCAAACAGGCAGCAGACGGAGGGGTGGCTCCTCCAGCCACCAGGAAAAGCCTCCTGACAGCAAATGGGGCATAGCGAGTCTTACTTCTAGGAAACTGCATGCAAGAACCATTGAGACATCATGAAACAGGTCCTGCAGCTTCACTGTTTCGACTTAAAAGCTAAAGAAGAGTAAATTTTATTTCTCTGCAATTTCCTGGAGGTAAGTACGCAACCCTTAATTCCACATATCTCAGCAGAGGTTTTGTTGTCTGTTCCTTAGATCAACTTCACTGAATAAAGTATTCATTAAATAGTCACTAAATAACACTCCCCTTTACAGTGTAAGCATGTAGATATATGAGTGCTCTTGATGTGCTGCCCCAGGAGGTAAAGAGTAAAGAATTCAGGTGTTCCTTTGATGCAAACCAAGCCCAGTGCATTTAGAAAGAAGGCACAGCTTCTTTTTTTTTTTTTTCCTTCGTCTGAAAAGCAGAATTAAAGAAGATACCATGTCATTTTGTAATCAATTAAACAAGATTACTGAGAAACTCCTGACTTCATTACTGACTTTCCCTCTTAGCTGGAACAATCTTGGCCAGCTGCTTTACTTAATAATGGAGAAAGTGAAAACTTTCAACAATAAGAAGAATCTGATGCCTAGGCTATTAATAGATTTTCTTTGATGCCAAACGTCAAACGAAAAACTGCTTATATGAAATTACCAGGCCACTATATAATATTAAAATGTGTATTTCTTCAGATCCTCAGTGTTCTGCAAAGGAAAGTCAAAGGCAGAATTTCATCTTACAAAAGGAATTGCTCTTCACTGACCTTCAAACTCACCACTACTACTACTTGTCTGAAAGCTATTAGATAATTAAACACTGGTTTTTAACATGTTCGGTAAATATCTGCTCTCTGTATAAGGTGGAACAAATCAATCATTAAGGCTTTTAAACTTATGAGTGATATAATATTACTTAACTGTGGAAAAAAAACTAAGGACTATATGGAAATCATTACCTACTTGATTTTTGTTATTTCCCATTTTCTTCTTTTTCTTCAGCATATCATCCACTTCCATTGCAATTATTACACAAGAAAGACTTTGTCTTAAAAGTGCTTGCAAAATGTCTCACATTTTCTAAGGAAGTAGATAAGCAAGCTGCAAAAGAGCTAAATTTGAATGATTTAGAGTAGCCAGTCTTTTTATTCTAAAGGTGATAGAAGAGTGTATACATATACAGAGACACATATACACCCATTTCTGTTGGCATTGTGTAGGTGTAGCATTGCAATGGTACAAATGCATCCAGCCAAACCAAATTTTGTTCTTGGTCTCTGACAAGAAAGAATAATTTTTAAAAAGAGGTAATTTCAGTCTGTTTTCCTAACTTAGAAATAATTTTTTTTTCTCTATTAATCATTTAGACATTATTAATGGTCCTGCGCACCCAAAAGAAGGAGCATTTTTATGGTCCTATGAACATATGCTTTATGTCAAGAAAACTATATTTTTATACATAATATAGCCCCATAAAAAGATTACGCTGAAAACAGCCCTAAGACAGAACAAATCATAAAGAAGTTAGTGCATGTGTTAAGCCTGTAGAGCCAAAGCATAAAAATAATATTCTTCTGACATTGTGAATGAATGTCACTTTCATATTTTTGCGGGAAAATTTACATGGACACTTTGAAGGCAATTTGTGTCTCATGTATGTGGTTGCCATTCTTCTATCTCCTAGTATATTTATAGAACTTGGTAAAAGATAGTTTTGGCTGTTCAAAGGGAATTTGTTCAAATGGCATTACCTTGGCATATTGATAATCATTTTGAGAGAATGTTTCCGCTCAGTTGGAAAAAGACTGCCCCATCTTTTGCTATTAAAGATATTATATTTAGATACTTTGTGACTAAACCAAAGAATAAAAGAATTGTGAGAAGTATTTCCTATAACATGATAGTTTGGCTTTTTTGAGCATGGTTTTAACTCGCAGACCTAATTCTTGTAAGCACATGGAAAGCTGCCTATGAATGCTGACCAAAGCTGGATCAGACCTTGCTATCACTGAAAACAAATAATTGACAAGAAGGGAAGTTGTTTCTCTTAAAAAAAAATTCATAAAGTGTCAACTGAAAGAACTAAAAATTATGTCAACTTTGGTTCTTTTTGTATTATTTGTTATAGTAAGTAAAAAAGGGTTTTGCCATCAAAACATACTGAGATTTATATAAAATGGATTTTATTTATAATGTTAACTTCAGCTTATTTGAACCAGAAGGAAGGCTTTTATAGATGAGACACAGTTTTATTTCCCCTGAAAAACATTAGCATCCTATCTAAACTATAAATAACACTGTATTTTATGACTAGCTAAATCATTAATCAAGGTAAGTATGGGAAAGCCAAGGGCTCTCAGTTTACTTGGTGGCTGATTGCCCAGCAACCATTGCCTATAATTGTTTTTAGCAGCAGCACGGTGCTCCTGGAGACTGTGGGCTCTCACAGTGGATGTCCTTTTCCTGCAATGGGGTAGGGAAAACTAAAGAATCCAAACAAAATTCTTGCAGCCACGTTTCAGACGTGTCCAGGCTCAGTTTCACTGGCTGCAGCTTCAGCACAGTCACTGAGCACTGCAAGGTGAATCTTTTGAGAAGCCAAGCCTGTCTACAAGGGGAAATCTGTATCTTGGGAGCCCAAATCTGATCTTTGGACTGAGGGAAGTAGATCTATTTGATGATCAAATGCTAAATATCAGTTTAAAAAAAGTAATTACTTGACTTTTTTAAAATGAAATTATTTTATATGATGGTGAGAACTAGAATAATAATAATAGATATATATATTTAATTTAACCTTGTAAAACAGTCACAGAAATGTTCCAGACCAAGGAAATGTAACAGTTTATTCCTAACATACTTCCACTGCAAAACCATGACTTGTGGACATTCTCCTTTGCCTGCATTCTCTACTTATGCCTCAGGCTCACCTCAGACACCTTCATTTTTTATTACTTTTAATAAATTTATTTTTCTGGTTTGGTTTGGTTTCTAGTCATCATCACCTTGTTCACTTTTCACGCATACCTACGTTGCTCCCCAATAAATCTATCCCATGCATTATTCCAACAGAGAATAATGCATGGGAATAGAGAAGGTACTCAGCCAGGATTCAGAAACTCCATTTTCCCCAGGGCTGTGATAGAGATCTCTTGGATGCTTCCATCAAGACATCAGCAGAAATTCAGACAAAGAAAACCAGACTTCTGCCCAGTCTAACTTACCCTGATTTTTGGCAAAATGGATGATAAAGCTAAGATCATCCAACATTTTAACTACTAGTGACACACTTGAGGTCTGAAGCATAAAAGCTGTAGGTCTGTCTTCACTGAAGTCACCTTCTACAGTTCAATCTACTTTTTAAACAGAAGTTTCTGGAAGCAAAGATCCCAACCAAAGCCACTACAGAGGAAGGGTGGCTGAACATTTCTGCAATAGATTCCTTTCTGTCTGAAAGAAAACTATGCAAAAATTTACCAGGTTAAATAGAAAAGCCACATTAGCATGTTGTTAACTGCCTGGAAGATCCCTGACTTACAGGGCCAAATGAAGTTGAAGGAATTCAGTTCATGCCAGATTTGCCATTCTATTTTCAGCAGCTTGCCACAAGAATGGAAAGTTAGGTACAGCCTTGATCAAGATTCAGCTGTAATTTTAACACAACAGTAAATAAATGATTCACTGCCAAATAAATCCCCAGGGTAACAGGTCTAATCCTCAGTGCATTTGATACTCTTCCACTTCACTTTCACTAGACATGACAGACACACTTTTGGGTACAGAGCCTAAACTGAATTCTTCGGTGTAAGGAGAGCTCTAGAGACTGCAAACCAAGCAGAGATGAGGTAATGCTTCCTACCCACACCCACAAATATATTCAGTTGCAAAGCCTTTATCAGAAACGAGAAGCCTGGATTTTAGCTGAAGCAGTCAAACTAGAAACTCTTTTTTTTTAGACCCATGTTAGGTGTACATCCCACCCAAGAAGAGAGCAAAAAGGGAACAAATTAGCCAGACTGAGGCAGACTTTGGCAGAAGCAGCCAAAATACAGAGATGCAAACATGAGGAAAACTTCCTATAAGTTTGGCCAGGATTCCTCTGCCCCTGTGCAGTTTGTTCCAGCCTTCTCTCTTTCTCAGTCTCTACCTCATATTCACTTCTCACCTATGTTTTCCTCCCTGTTGTCCCACTTCCATCATCTTCTTGTGCTCAATAGTTTTTTCCTGGTTTTGTCTTAATTTAGCTTATATATATAGCTCCTCTTCCTTCAATAAACACAACAAAACATAAACGATGGCATTAAAATGGCATGTGGTGTCGGCTCTTTATTTTTTTTTGTACCTGTATGTTATGTGTTTATTCTCTGCCAGATGTCTCCAAAGAGCAAAGATCATCTGCTTGTTGTATTTGTATATTTATGGGTGCCTATCACCAGTTCCTGCCTGATCAGACCATTAGAATCACCGTGACAAATATAAAAATAGCATTATGGTGAAATATCTCAGTGCAGAGAGATACTGAACATTGCTTCCTGTAAAGTGCTAGCAGTGAATTATTCCTGGAGAGATCAGATTTAGGACACACACAATATTTTCCATTTATGCTGCAGTTACTGCCCCATTGCTAAATCCATCTGTTTGTCTCTCTAGACGCCAGGGCTGCAACAAGCACTGGCAGTATCCTGACATTAACTGAAAGCAGGTGACCAGTTTAGCAAAAGGAAGAAAACTGGATGGAAAATGGAATATTGCTATTTGGCTACTTTTGGTAGTTAGGTGTCAGATTATCTGTCCTACTGTGGGATCTTTTAGATGAGATACAAGATTTTGAGTTCAACTGTCACAGGGAATTAGAGAATCCATTTTTGAAGAGGCCAGCTATTAACCCTGACCTAGCAAAATCCTACCCCTGATAAATAATTAATTTTTATCTAATTCAAAGATATTGTATTTTGATAAAATATTTTTTTACATTTCTTCCAAAATAAACTTTTTATTCTGAGAGCTTAGACAGCTATTGTGTTTCATTCCTGAAAGAATGGTGCAATTAAATAAAACATGGATAAACACAATTGTTGAAGTTTTTTGGGATGTCTGATGCATGGAGGTAGTATATACATGCACAGCAGAATGCAAGCATCACTCCCTAAGATTTCAGAATGAGAACTTAAACCCTGATACTGAAATAGCAAATATCTTTATATATCAGTGTGAGTTCACTGTAATTTTAAGCAATTCTTAAACCTGACAAAATTAACTTACTGTAATTATGATTAGATTTTTCAGCCTAAAATCATCGTTGGTTAGTGACTCAACTAATGATTGTTTTTATGATTTATTAGTTAAAGCAGAAGATTATGAGTTTAAATTCTACTCCTGATTAGCTACTTCGGAAATTTTATACATGACTTGTCATTTTAAAATAATGGTATCTTAGAGTTTAATTAAGACATGCAAGAATTCCAAGTAACTTGAGGTGTTGGATTCAACCTTATTATTACAAATTATAAGGAAAATATCTCACAGTATTGCTATTATTAATGTTACTAATATGAGACTTAGGAGAAGGTGGCAGCTTAAACCAATCAAACTCAGTACAAAATGCTGCCCACTGATGAAGAATTTATCTGCCCTGGTGCAGGAATTACTGTGCAAAGTACTATGACCTGTATTGCACAGGAGGTCAGATTAAGTAATCACAATAGCTTCTGCACTCTAAAATCCTGTAATATTTCAGACTGAAAAGAAGTTAAATACAAAGCTCTACTTGCTTCTTTCTTCTGAGTATAAACTATATGAGTGCCATTCAACTATATAAACACATTCATTAGGTTTTCAGTAGGCCTCCTTTCTAAGGAAAGAAATTACATACTTTTGAGCTCTTGAGTGAACTACAGTGTTTTATGCCTTTAATTCAACACTCTTAGGGCTTACAGTTCATTGAAATTCAAAATCATGGGTACAAACCATGTCACAAAGAAAATGTTGACCTTCCTATATAGCAAATGCCTTTTCGTTCTCCTTTTTTTTATTTTAATAAAGAAACACTAATGAAGCTGAAAGAGGTAAAAGATCTGACCTTCCTATTAAAATAACAAATGTAATATAATTCACATATTACAGCATGTTGGCTACTGCTCATGAAATAAAATACTGCAACAGAAAGAGCATATTGTTTCTACACATCGAAAATATGCAAATTAGACAAGTATTCAATATTCACTTGAAAGCGAGAAAATGTACCAGACTACCAATGGTATTTAGGAAAGCAAACTGGTTGAACATGATTATTTGAATTTAAAAAATGGGTATGGGATTCCCCTCTCTTTGCTTCTTGCCATATATGGTGTCTGTGGAATATCCACAGGGCAAATTATTCACTACCTTTTTCAAGATGAAAAGCTACTGATTGGCATCAGACATCAAGAGGGATTTTGGCATTAGAATAGATTTACACTTGATGACATGTCAAAGGCTTGAAACAAAAACTACAGAATTTACTCATGAATGCCGAAGGCAAGGCACTTATTCAATAGTAGCTCAATGCACATCTTTCCAAGGATGGCATTCAACCACCCCAAGAACAAAATACAGCAAACAAAACATGGTAATACTTGGAAATGAATGTGCTTGACTAGACTGAACAAAATAACAGCCAGCATTACCTGTTGCCAGCTGTCAGTGAAGAATAAAGAACTGTAACATCCTTGTAATAAAGAGGGAAACAGAATCCAAGCTTATAATGAAAATACAGCAGTTCGAGGGATGAAGTAGGATCAGCAGCACTATGTGTGGGCATGATAACTCCCACTCGGAGCCTGCTGGCCCTTTAAGAGTGTGCCCTCACTTCTCTTTTCCCACAAACACTTGAAAATAAAGAAAAACTGATTAGGAGGGTAGGCACAAGGTGTCGTGTGCATAGGGGTAAGAATATATGACATAATGCCAAATTTTGCCATTTCTTCTTCAACCTCCATTACAATTATTTAAAAAATAATTTCATTATTTGCATTACAGTGACGGGGTGTAAAAAATGATTAGAAGTGTTGACAAGATCACAATTATTTTGGCACAGCCAGTTTAGTGACCACTGAGCATTCTCCTGCTTATTTAAATAGACTAAAAATGCAGGTAACTCATTTCCATATTGAATGTGTGGGAAAGACCATCTCAATAGGTTTGGCACCTGTGAGCAATGATAAGAATATGTACAGTAAAAGCCATAAATAGAAGGAAACATGAGAAGCACAAGGGAACACCCACCTGCCTTTATCACACCCATGGAAATGAGAGATTATTTCAGTTCACTTTGCATTATTTTGTACCTCTGTCCTTATAGGGATCAACTCATGGCACATCTCACATACAAAGTTAAAGGACTGCTTTGTGCAGATAAGGTATCAAAAGTGAGGAACAGAGTTTACCTGAAGTACCTGCAATTTTAAGTAAATGCAAAGAGTAACTTGCATAAAATCAGAAAAAGATAAGGAAAATTTGTATTTGGTTTTTCCTTACCACAGCAGATTCAAAGGAGAGGTGAAGATATTTTTTTACGAATTATATTTTAACGTCACTTTAGAGACTGCACAAATTCATTACGAAGAGTTTGCTATTTTAAAGTAATACAAAGAGTTATTTTGGTTTTTCTTTTGATAAGCTGTATGCTTACGTTAAGAAGGATAGTACATTTTCCTAAAAGAAATAGTCAATTTTCTGAGGGATTTTCAAGTACATAGTTACTGTTTATTTAGAGCATCTTCGATGGCTGAACATACTGTAAATTATGTCAAAAATTAAAATTCACCTGCTAGTCAGGATCTGCTAGAACGACCTAATGTTCATAGGAGATAATTAGTGAACTTTTCTAACGAAGATATTGAAAAATGGCAAAATGAAGTAGCTATCATAGTTCATTGCTTTTAAGATACTCAGTACTTGTAAATACAGCCAGTTCCTTTACATCTGTACAAATGGCAGATTAACTCCTTGGAAATTTGGTACAATTTGTAGATGCAAATCACTTCAAGAAAACTGTTTCAAAATACCCCACCTCCTCATCCTAGGGTCCCTTTTAAAATACAGTGAAAGAAATATTTAATCTTCAAAATGTATCACACATTTCATATTAGATGCTGAGTAGTCCCAGAAATAGCCAAGAAATCAAAAAGTTGACAAAATATAAATTCATGAAGAGTGTCTGTGGCATCTATGAAAAATATTCTGGATCAGCATTTTGGTTCAGGTGGCTCTGCCTGAGGTGTCTGCCATCACCAGCCTCAATTTTTAAAGGAAAAAATAGCTTCCATGAATGGATAAAGCTCCACTTTCAAGAACAATCACTGACTTTAATGCTTACTGTAACAGGCATCCAAAGCAAGGTTACAACTGAAATTTAATGCATGTGGGAAGGTGAGAAAATACTTAACGGATTGCTAAAAACACACCTTTTAGCACTTCTCAGATTACTGTTGCTCAGTTCCAAAAATGGCATCTCCCTTTTCCTGCCTGGTGGGATGCTCTCAGCTGGACTTCTGGACTATAATTAATGCCTTCTATATGTTAAAGAAATATAAGAACAAAGCTACAGTGCAAAATGTCTAACTTAACATCACTTTAGCTCTGCAACGGACAGAAAGGAAAACCTCTAATAAATGCATGAACTTTACTGCTTTTCCCAAACTTTTAATGAAATTATCTTTAATGATTTGTAGCTGAAAGTATGTTTTTGGCGGAGATCTGAGAGGATGCTGTTCCACAGCACTGTGAGGTTTCTATGGCAGCGATTTATTATGAAGCAGCAAAATTATTACAGATCAGTAAATCAGCATATATAGGTGGGTCATAAAAAACAATTTCATTGAGATTTTTATATTATATGGTAACTCATACATGCATGAATTATTCTGTCAGCTTTTAAATTGACTATGTATAGCTGCATGATCATTTCTATTTGTGTTAGGATTCACCCAGGATCAAAACACAAAACATTTATGTGAAAGAAATTTTAAGTTTATTTTGAATATATAATTAAAACTATCTAAGCTCGTTCAGTAGTATATATACATATATATTTATACTGTATTTCCCATGCAAAAGGGCAAAACATGCCATTGGTAATTAATAGCTCTGTAGCTTGAACATTCACAGGGATGTAGGTAATTATTTATCTGAATTTATAACAAATGATTGCACAAAAATAATTTCACAACCCCCATTCTGTTTAGGCTGATCTCTGAACTAGTAAAAAAGACATTTTACTCTGCTTTTCTTCTATGATCTGAGACAGATGGTCTCAGACTGCTTAAATGTCTGGAGCAGTGGAGAACGCCAACAGAACAAACCAAGTAAAGCAATTAAAACATCTCAGACTGCTGTGGAAATGAAAGACTAGAAACTTTTCTTCTAATTCCATAAATATGGCCCAAAAATGTACGGAACAACAAATGCAGTCCATATCTATAATGCATTAATGGAAATGGCTAAAGTTTAATGGCCCAGATTGCTTTTAAGTCATTTTATCATACCATTATTTCATGCCAAGGGTAAGACCAGTTGGGAGAGGTCTTTTGAATGAATAAATGTTTATCAGCCAGAGCAGTAAAATGGATCTGAATTTTTAAATACAGAGCTTTGAAATTTGGTGTGAAGATGTAATAGCTGAGAAACACTTCATGCTTTAAATACTATAAAGCAGAAATTTAAGGGGATACCTGTAAAAAAGGACTCATCTCATCTGAGTGGGAGGGCTGGCACCCACTCCTGACAAGAAGTCAACTGATAACCCCATGTGATGAGGGAGACAGAATGAGGGGTAGGGAACCACCTTTTTCATGTGGACCTCGAAAATAACTGGACATTATTTTCTCAACATCACTGAGAGCTGGATGACTGCAAATTGCAGGTGAGCATGAAAATGTGACTCATAGTCAATGTTACTGCAATGCAACCACTTTCTTGCATATTTCTATAACTTTATGTCTTTTTAAAGCAAATCACCTAGGGATCTCAACCATCTTTTTATTTAATGTTAGGAATCAAGCATCTGCATATCTGAATGCCAAAAACTTCTGTGTATAAACTACTTGGAACTATGATTTGAGATCAATCTGAAATTTCCAGTAACTGCCATCCATAATCCTCTTGTACAAAATTATTTCTTTTGTATATACTTCAAATACTGAATATCTGATTATTTGTACTACTCACACTACTCACATTATTATCAACCTGATGAGAAAAACATTTATCTTTAGGCTTTGCAGATTTTTGAATTATGACAATTACACTGTTAAAAACAAGGTTCATATTACAGTTCACAAATACTGTTCTTTAGCAAAGTGGTCTTCAAATAAGGCTGCACATCTTTGCACACAGGTCAGAATTTAGTGAGAAAACTCCCTATTTTCAATTATAAAGCTGCTTCTTTTTTATAGCAATAATTCAGTGTGATGGGCTCAGTCTGATTGATGGTAGTGGGGAAACTGGTGATGGATATCCACATTTGGTAGAAGCTGCATTAGTGAAATGGCTCCCTCTTTTTAAGCTAAGAGTGAAAAACCACCAACAGAATGAAAAACAAAGCCTCTGCCTATTTTACTCATTTATACTGAACATTATTATACACAATTTTGAAGCCATCTCTCAACTTTTAAAAATCAATGAAGCAAATTGAATGAATAGGTGCATAAAAAGTGTTTCAATGTCACTTGCACTCCACACACTTTTTAAAGCGTATTTTAAAATATGTTGAGTCCTTGTATCCATAATTTAAGTAAGTTTATTCAGAAGAAGGCTTTTTGATGACATATTCAGAGCATAATATAAGCAAACACCATACCTAATGTACATATTAGGCAAAATAATGCTGTGTACGTCCAAAATAAGTGTCTGAACTGTTTTTACCATGACTTATTCATACACTCAGTACTGCTTTCATCTACTCTATGAAAACATCTATTCAAAATATTTGTTTCTCATTCCATCACCTCTCCACTGCTGAGTAAAATGAATAACACAATTATCATAAACATGCATTTAATTCATTTTGTCATGCATAATACAGTATGTGAAGGAAAAGGTTTTCCTCCCGTGACTGAGGAGGAAGAAAAGGTGTTCATCATTTTGTAATGGGAACCCTGCTCATAATAAGATCACAGTAAATGACTTTAAATTGTTTAGTTTTGAGTATTTCAGATGTCTTGGGTAGGTCTAGCTTATACTGAGAGTTTAAACTTAGCTTCTTATCTGTGTCTGTGCTGACATTTTGACCAAAACTGAACAGATTAATAGGAGACCAAAAATGTCACAGAAACCCCACACCTGACTATAATTTCCCAGTAATTATTTCACACTCCTTCTCCACAGTGACAATATAAGTTATCCTGACAATATAAGTTATTCTCTTTTATTTAATGAGACTTCTCGCTTTAGAAGGGCAGATGTTTCCCCATTAATATGGCAGAATGTCTTTGTTTCCTCACCAACTGTAGAGACAAATGATTAGTACAACAAACTCTGGCATTTTGCCTCACTCGTACTTGGTGCAGACAATTCAAACTGTTTCATGGAGTATTTGAATATTTCAAAATTAAGAACAACCCCCTGAACCTACCATATCATCTACAGATAGGCTGACATTCAACCCAAAGTTCAGCCTGTGTTCTAAAAATTGACTGCAATAACACTCTTGCTTTCCACACTTCCCTTCCCAATTTAAGTGGTGGTNTCCACACTTCCCTTCCCAATTTAAGTGGTGGTGAAATAGCACGAGGAGACCAAAAAAAAAAGTCTGATTTGGTTTACATATAAATATGGACTTGCTTGCTGGATTTCTGCAGCAATACATCAGGGTTTAATACAGTGTTAAAGCTGAAGATGACCTTGATGCTGCTGAGTAATGTAAAAGATACAAGATGGCCCTACGAACGCAATATATTAAAAAATAATAAATAAAAAAGACAGGATACTTTCTCTTGGTAAGGGGACCATCACAAACTTAGCTCCACAGTTACATAGCTACACTCTGCCCATGTTAGGAACAGTTGAAAATCTCACATGAGGAGGAAATGTCCAGAGCAAGACAGGACAGTAACTGATGTGAGTTTCCCGCAGAACTGAGGAAGATACTCAGTGAGAGACCATCAGAGAGTGACTCAGAATGGAATTCAGCTCCTCTGCTGACACATCTTTCTGAGGTTCAGTGCAGACTGTAATTACAGCTGATATTTGATTCATCAGAAAACTCATATATCAGCAAACTGTAGGCCAGTTACAAAAGATAGGTCAATTCTAGAACTTACTGAAGGTGAAAACCAGTCAATGGCAGGATATAAACAAGATTACTTCTGCAAACTTATTAAACTCACGCTTTAAACAGTCTTTTTGATACTGCAGCAGAC
>WEKY01014600.1:0-11616 GCA_013390045.1 Picathartes gymnocephalus
ACTCTAATGGAAAATCTCTCTTTTCTGACACTGTCTTGTGCACCTTTTCTGTATATAAATATTAAATTCATTGCCCCTGTTCAAACCAGACTACAATTTAAATTGCACGGTAACCAATATTGTAGCAAGAAGAATTCTTGCATGCATCAGCTATTCCCTGCAACTCTTCTGACCAACCAGCATCATTCCTGTTAGTAATGAGTTTATATAACTGCTAAAACAAGAGCATGACATATAAACATACAGGAAATACGTACTCTAAGGTGCCACTCACATATGGGGAAAAAGGACACATAACATATTTTTTTCAGATATGATGCTTTTTTCAGACAGATTTTATTATCAGCTTTTATTTAAACAACCATTCACTATTTTCCACCTGAATAGAAATACCACCTCAGGGTTCTTTTCTTCATACTCTTCATATTGTTGGTATATGTCATTTCCCACTTGTTATCTTAGCAGAGTTTCAAAGTCTTTGAACTTCCAGTTGCACAGAACAAAAAGAATTAAGCTGTACTACCCCAAGCTTCAAATGTTGCACTATA
Source organism: Picathartes gymnocephalus (assembly GCA_013390045.1). Classification (NCBI taxonomy): domain Eukaryota; kingdom Metazoa; phylum Chordata; class Aves; order Passeriformes; family Picathartidae; genus Picathartes; species Picathartes gymnocephalus. Next base: position 549 of record WEKY01014600.1, read on the forward strand.
TGCCTAAAGTGTATTCATTTTTAATTCCTTATAGCCTTGTTCTTTCGTGCAAATAAGATTTGATCACTAGGTTAGGTACAAGCAATCAAAGTCAACCTGTCAGAACAACATATTTGTCAACTGACTTGGCCAGCAGAAAGAGAAGGTTCCTGACAATTTCAAGACAGAAAATAAATGTAGTTATTTTTACACTGATACTTTCTCCAGCTAGAGGAATTTGTTTTGACAACTTCCACATTTCAGGGTGTATCACAATAGCATTAGTGTTATATGTTTTTGCAAAGCATTAAGCATGAGACAAAGAACTTAGTGATCTGGAAAAAATTAATAAATAGCTGCATCTGCTGTGCATTTTTATACTGGATCTGTATCAAACCTTTCACCTAGAATTATAATCAAATGCTTGTATTTATTCATTGTCTTGAATAAATTCATGACCAACTTCTAGCAATAAATGCTTTAACTTAGTACTCCTATTCTGGCTCTGGTTCTTTTAGTTTGGAAACTTCTAAGTGCACCTTTCACCTCTGGATTTCATGATTTTCATGATTTCAAGTCCATAGATACTAAGCAGACATGATTATATAGTCACCAAAGTTAAGGATGAGAGAAGGATAAATTTACTCAGAAAGTTCTCAAAGGGTAATATCAATGATTATTCATCCCATCATAAACAGTTTGGGTTTTAAATTGGTGTGGAGTAAACAGCCCCAAGCAGTCTCTCAGTTAAACAGAGTGATCTGAAGGTCTATGGCACAGCTCTTTCCATTCTGCCTTTCACTCAACACATCCCTGTAACATGCTAAGGGATGGTGAAAGCAGCCTTACCACAGGCGTGTTTTTTATTCAACCCTAAGGCTTGCATTCAAAGCCCAAAAGAATCTCTGTGACCACTGTGAACACTTGGTACATATGTTCACCAGCTTGGTTGCTGGTGTTCCAGAAGTATTTGGCAGACCAGCTACCATGAAACAACAGAGGCAATTTTGGTGTCTTAATAGTTCACGTGTTAAAAGACAATCAGACTAAGCTAACCTGATGATTATCTCTTTACTGAAAGATAGTTGTGTAAGTTGAGCAGCTCCCAAAAGAGGATTTTCCTACTGATTCATTAGCTGTAAAGTGAACTCAAAGACTCACAAAACAATTGAGGCTGAAGGAGACCTCTAGAGAACCAACTCCTGCTAAAGCAGGAACATCTAGAGCAGGACTGTATCCAGTCAGCTTCTGGGTGTCTTCAAGGATGCAGATTTCAACACCTCTTTGGCAAACTGTGCTAGTGCTTAATAACCCTGACAGTAAAAAAGTGTTCATACCAAACCTCCTGTCTATCAGTTTGTGCCCACTTGTAATCTTGTCACTGGGCACCACTGGAAAGTGTTCCGCTGCATCTTCTTCTCACCCTCCCTTCAGACATTTATATACACTCAAAACCCCTGCCACAAACTTTCTCTTCTCCAGGCTGAACAGTCACAGCTTTATGGAACAGTCTTAGAAATTCTTGTCCTCTGCATTTAGAGGAAGAAATTGGGTTGACATTTCTCTGCAGCCAAGTCAAGAATATCTGAACTCCAGCCCACAATCTACACCCACAACAATCAACACAGCAGTCAGCTTGCTCATGTGTCACCTCATCCCACAGGCCTTTTTGCACATACATTGGGACTAAGCAGATACAACGAGGGCTTACACTATGTACTAGCCTTTATGACTTGGAAGGCTCTTGCAGAAGCACACATACAGAATGAAGAAGGCATCCATATAGGTAAGATGGTTATGTATGAAACTAATATAAAAACACTTATGTGTGAACAACAATTAAATAACTGTTACATGACAAGAAGGAACTACAACTCTTAAGTAACATATTGCAACTATATCATTGTAAAAGCTGATTCCTATTGGATTGTTTGATTAATCTTTATTCTGGTAAATAACCAGCAAGGTATTGACTAGAAGTCCTTTTAGCCATATATCTGCAGAAGAAGTGCTTTTTAAGAGAAAGGTAGGAGTAACATACCTCAGACTGAGAAAAAAGAACAAGTACTCCTTCTTGGGGAGCTTCTGGAGAACTAGACTATTGATTCTTAGACCCCAAGGCTAGAAATAACAATATGGACTCACAGTGAAGAACAATGCAAAATACTGAAATAAAACTTGATGGATTCATAGCTCCTGCCAGTGCACAGCCTCAAAGCATTCAAACTGAAACGGGACAAAAATAACTCACTTATTAAATGGCATTTGATTTGGAGAAGAATGGGAGAGAGAAAAAACCCCTAAAACTGATCAGAGATTTGAAATGAGCCTTTTGCTAAGGCAATCAGCCAAACCGGGCTCTTCTTTTTTGCACTTGAAGATTGGAAACCTATTACTGGAAAGCTGCTTTGGCACTTTTAGCATTATCAGAATCCTAGAAACACAAAAAATAAAGGGACAAATTCTAACAGGAATAAAACTAGTGGAGTAATTTCATCAAAGAAGTGTTTATAAGCAAAAAGAGAGAAAGGAAATATAATTTAAGTACCATAAAGAGCCTAATTTATGACTCCTAGACAAATTACTTCCTGTGCAGAAAAAAACCCAGATGGATGAACGTACAATTATATCCATCCATGTCACATTATTAGAAAGTGGGGGAAAAGGGCAAACTGTTCAGGGCCACCAATTTTCTTAGAGAAATACCCTCCCAATGACTTCACATGGGCAGTTCGAGTCTTGTTAATTAATGTAATTTCACACCAGCTGTTGTACTAATTTCTTTTAAAGTGCATTTCCCATTGCAATCATTTTTTCAATAAAATAGAGCAACAGAGCAACGTTTTTTCTAGTAAAAGAAAATTGCAATGAAGAATAACTTGCCTAATGATAAAATAACCTCACCACCAGTCACAGAATATTTCAAATACCTTCAGCTATACTGTGATAATGTTTAAGATCCTCTTCTAATGGATACTTGTGTCTTTATTAGAAATACAGCTTTCAAACATTTAACATTCGTTTCCCCAGTGATAATTTATAGGTTTTTTAATATATGTTCACATGTATTATACAGCCCAGAGGAGGTAAAAGTAAAAAAAAGGAAAATTACTCTCAGTTTTCAATTAGCTGTATTTACATCCTTGCAATTCTTATATAAATATGTTGCTATATCCTTTGAACGCCACTCCCTGCAGAAAGTACAAGCATCTGCTTTTTCACAGAATTGGCAATGGGTTATTTATCCACAGGGCCAGCCTTCCTTTGTTGCAATTGCTGCTCTTAGCCATAAAGGCTGTCCAACAGCTTCTTGATAATATTATTCTTGGGTTTCTTTGCAAAAATAAACTATTGCTGTAATAACACTACATGAAATGATGATGTGAACTTGCTTATAAGCTTCCTAGTGACTTTAAGCGTTGCTAATTTGGGGTAGGGAAAGGTATAGCACAAAAACAATTGTAGAACAGTAAAGACCATATCCATTCTTCCTTAAAGGAAGAAAGCACATAAAAATATCCTTCATGGAAGAGTGTTTTATGAAGTTTAGTGAAGGGCAAACTAGCAAATTATTTTCTTATTCATACATTTAAATTGCTGTTTTTCATATTTCTCCTCCCCTTATAAAGATGACTGGTTGAAGGGCATGAGCAGGAAAGTATGGATTGTCTTATCAGTGAGGCTAAAGAGAGCAAGCATATTACACTACTCATTGACTAAAAAAATAATTACAGATTTTTAAAACATCAGAAATATATTTGGACCTTTTTTTTTAAAGCTTAATAAAACAGGCAGTCAGTGCAGGACAAAATTTGATGTTACAGAAGCGATAATATCTCATTGGTGGAGTCTGAAGTCCATTCTTGTCCCACCAGACTAAGTTAAAAGGAACAGGAAGAGTAGTGTTATAGCTTTAGGAGAATTAGCAGCTGTTGGAATGAGAGTTAAAGTAAGGCTGGGAAGTGGATTAAAAATAGCAGCAACCTTGCCTAGGTCTCCTTCACTGTTAGCTTCTACACTTCAAAAGAAATAACTGTAAATCTTCCTCATGAAAAAGAATCTAAGGAAGGAAAAGTGGGAAAGTTGCCTGCTGTGTCAATAATGAGTTTGATCACAAGGAGCTCTTTGAACTTAAGGATTGAGAGCCCATGGTTGAAAATTAGAGAACAAGTCAACAAAGGAAATGTTGTTGTTAGTGTCTACTAAAGGCTGTCTGATTGAGAAGAGGAGGTAGATGAGGAGTCCCTTTGTCAACCTCGAGAATCCTCTTGCTTGCAGGCCCTGAGCCTAGTAGGGTACTTAAACTGACTATAACATTTGGTAAAGTGGCCCAACAAACTGCAAGTTGTCCAGAAAACAGCTCTATTGAGGATAGCTTTCTAGAATGGGTGATGGAGACTCCAACAAATGAACAGATCCGGTCATTGCTGGATCTGTTGATCACTAAAGCAGAAAAAGTTAAGCAAAGGTCAAGACTGTGGGTAATCTGGGCTGGAGTGGTCATGCCTTGGTGAAATTCTATCTTTGCTAACATCCAATACAGCTTCACTAAGGGGGAAATGTGCCTGAAAAATTGGCTGGCCTTCTACAGTGGGATTAGAGTATTTGCGGATGAGGGAAGTGCAACTGATGTCATCAGCCTTGAACTGTGCAAAGCATTTCACACTGTCCTTCACAATATCCTTGTCTCAACATGGATTTGACAGGTAGACCACTCAGTGGATAAGGAATTGGCTGGTTGATCTGACTTACAGAGGTGTGGTCAGTAGCTCTGTGTCCAGGTGGAGACAAGCGATACTGGTGTCCCTCAGAGGCCTCCATTAGGACCAATATTATTTAATATCATTCTCATTGACATGGACAGGGGGATTGAGGGCACCCTCAGCAAGTTTGCTGATGACACCAGACTGTGTGGTGCAGTTGACATGCTGGGGCGAGAGGATGTCATCCAGAGGGACCTGGACAGGCTGGAGAGGTGGGCCGGTGTGAAACTCATGAAATTAAACCAGGTTAATACAAGGTCCTGCACCTGGGTCAGGGCAACCTCAATCACAAATACAGACTGGTCAGAGAATGAAGGAGCGCAGCTGTGAGGAGAAAGATTTGAGATAGCTGATGGATGCAAAAGTGAATGTGAGCTGGTAATGTGCACTCGCAGCTCAGAAGGCAAACTGTGTCCTGGGATGTATCCAAAGCAGCCTGGCCAGCAGGGCTCTGGTGAGAACCCACCTGGAGCAATGTGTTCATCTCTGGGGTCTCCAGCACAAGAAAGATATGCCCACCTGCTCTAGTGGATCCAGAGCAGAGCCAAGAATAAGATCAGAATATCTACCATTTGAGAGCAGGCTGGGAGAGTAGGGGTTGTTCAGCCTGGCGGACACAAGACTCCAGGGAGACCTCAGAGCAGATTTCCAGCACTCATAGGAGGACTACAGGAAAGATAAGGAGGGGCTATTTATCAGGGCATGAAGTGACAGGACAAAACTTAAATATTTTTAAATTAGCTATGAGGAAGAAACCACTGTGATGGTGGCGAGGCACTGAAACTCTGCCCACAGAAGCTGTGGATGGCTTGTCCCTGAGAGTGTCCAAGGCCAGGCTGGATGTGGTTCTGAACAGCCTGGTCTAGAGGAATGTGTCCCTCACCATGACAGGCAGGGTGGAACTACACTGTTGTTTAGGTCCCTTCCAACCCAATGAGTCAATGATTCTAGAATTCTAATTTCCTGCCCAAGTCAGAAGCACATGCATAGCACAGGCTCTACTCCCAAACCCAAGCCATCCCTCTAGACAAACAAGAAGACAAGTTCTTTATGTTTCTCAAAAAAGAGAAAACACTTGCGCTTAAGCCTCAATCAGAAGCAATAAGACCCAACAGGGATCGATTTCAGAGAAAGATTGCTAGTAGCCTGACATCCATACTGTATGCTAGAAGAGTAATTTCTAGAGACTAGCTGTAGTTTTGTTCCATGGATTACAAATTTAACTGTTGTGAACCTGCTGAAGTCACATATATGCAGAGCAACTACTTTGACATTGCTTTTTACCTACCATTTTTCTGCACAGATAGAGTTTGAGAATGAAGGAGGAGCTCCCACAGAGCTCCCACTACCCAATTACATGGGCACACATCAATAATACTCAACAATATGTCAATAAGATTAATTAAATCCAGGAAATAGTAGGAGAAATTTACACAGCTTGATTGCACTACAATGTTTATGTTTCATTTTAGTGGATTAAATAGCAAAACTCACAAATTTTTGAATAATCATGTAGGCATGCTAATGCCCAAGACAAAAAGGGCACGTGATGTTGAAGAGATGTTTGCACCTGAAACAAAGCTAGTCTTTGACAGTGTGCTTTTATGTGCAATGCAGTGGACATACAAATAATGCAGCAGAGTTAATTACCACTCAGCACAGCTGCAGATTTAGAGACCTACTCCTAACAGCCTCTAGTTCATATAGATTTTACAAATTTAACTGCATCTTCCAGATTTTCAAAGATATGTTTGATTAGGAGATGAAATCACAAGTTTAGCAGGCTATTTAAAGAGCATAAATCAATCTCAATTTTCAAAAATTAGATCTTTTCCTTATTCTTTAAGCAAATGTCTTACAATCATGGGAGAAGGATGGTAGGAAGAATTCTAATGTTTTGAAGTTCAACCTTCTTTTAATGTTATGATTCCTTTCCCTAGGGATTTTTACACCCCTTGATATGTCCACATAATCCTTCTAGGTCAAATTCAGGTTTCATTTACCTGCAATAAATTCTTAGAGTTAGTCCTTGCCCTATTAAAAATCAATAGCAAAACTTTTATTACTCATCTGAGCTTAGATTTTTATCTTAGCTTCCTATACTTGCATCTGTTGGAGGCACATCGGATTTAAATTTAAGTCATCAGAAGCAAATTAGCAGTTGTAGAAATGAAGAGGTACGTGTGGTCATATGCAGTGTGTACACTCAAGTGTTCATACTGAAATAGCACTTTACTGTTTATTTGAATGTCATTAAATATCGCTTCTTGCACGCCAAATTGAACAACACAGAAAAAAATTTATTTTAAATTTGAGAGCCATTTACAGAATTAACAATTAACGTGCAATGATCTGTGCATTTTTATATGCCAAACAGGATGATAATTTTCACTATTTAAACAAATTATTTATTAAATCAATTATCTTGGGGAAAAAACAATCACTAATGTAAAATATATGATAGCTACACCTAAAATATATTTGTAAAATATTAAGAATTTCTTCTGTTTCAAACAAACCAAGTTCCACAAGAAGAGACTGAAGTCACACAAGGTCATCTACTGATTGCAATACTTGTACTACCTTCAAGCTAGCTTAAAGTAAACCAAATAAAATTACCCATAAATTTAGTAACTTGACACTCTGTTTTAATCTTCTTTGCAAGTTTCATCTCATATTTGTTAAGCTTGTAAAAATAATTAGAGAGAGACAGAAATATTGATAGAGAGATTGGAAGCGAGAGATAACACACTGGTCCTCTGGGGGAATGGGAAAAAAAAGCAGTGCCTAAAAACTTGTTCTACGGCAGTCTTTCTGGTATACTCATCAACAACAATCAGAAAGTGCCTTCTGTTGCCTGGTTACTCACATGCTGTCACTGTGGTTGCTTCTGTATTAAAGCAGTTGCAGAGCATTTGCTGCTTGCTAATAGCGATCCTATGATTCAAACAAGCCACAAACTGACAACCTTTTGTTTCAGTCTGTATGTATTCCACAGCTTCCACACCATAATAATCTTACAGTGTATGAGATCAAGCTACTTCAGTGTGTAGCAGTGGGGTTGTTGAGAAAAAAAATCAGAAACATCTAAAACATAGCAATAATTTTGGGCTTTACTGAGGTAAGGATCAAGTTGTTAAACATCTTGGTGAAAAATTTTCTAACAGAATGGAGAGAGGAAAAAGAAATCCCACTGCAAAGCAGGAAAACACAGAAGGAAAATTCTAACTTCCACTCAAGCTCCAGTAAGAACAAAGAAGTAAAAACAAACATTTTTTTATGCCCTTCTGGTTCGGTATGAAGTTCTAACAACACACAAATGAGAAATGTTATTTCTCTGCACCGTCCTGAATCTACCCGTTATACTTTCTTTTTCCTTTCAAAAATAGTAGTTTGTTTTCTGTTCTTTATTTATCCTATCTTGCTTTTTTTACCCCAGGCAACAGATATAGTAATTTCAATGATGATAATAGAAGGCATTTGGGGTTTTTTTCCTAATTATCAAATATTGGAGTCCTTATCTAAAAGCTTCTGAAATAGTTTTACATTATCATACCTGTATTAAATGCACACATGAAAAAATTAGAAAGACAAAAGCTTATAGACCATAATCTTTCAGTTCATCATACACATACACTTGCCACAAACCTCTCTTTATTTCTCCAAAAAAATAAGTAGTTTTCCTTGGCAAAATAGCTATTTTGCATCTATATAATAGGCAGATTTAAGAACATGCAGCGGTCTACCATCACTATCACAAAATTTCAATGGATTATGCTCTCTGAATGTTTTACCTGACTAAAATAAACTGTTCTTTACTCCAGCTAATTCACAAAGCAACTGAAAACCAATCTCCTTTCCACATTTCCTGCAAATCCTAAATGGACTAGCATTCACAGAAGAGGAGCACAATGTTAACAGTTTCTCTTAACATAAATCTGCAGCATTATTTATGATATAGCACTGCCCTCAAGAGAGAAGGAAAAAAAACCCCAAAATACTAATCATATGCCTCCAGCATGTGGAAGAAGAAAGGAAATTTTCTTGCAATCAGTATTCTTATCAGTTGCTATAGTAATGCCTGGCAAAAACACTGCATGAGAAATCTCCCTGAGTGTTTGGGAGATGATCTCTACTCCTTGGCTTCATTGCTTCTTTGGTGATGCTTCTTGCCTCTTAGTCTGACTTGGTGTCTGTTTTATGGCAAGACAACGGTACCAACTGAGTGGAATTACAAACCCTGAAACTGTCCTGTACAGCAGCCCAGGATATCCAGTCTGCAAAAGTGAGGAGAGCATTTCAGAGTATCATTTTCCAAGAGCTTCTTCTGATTACTGTTTTTTACCTTGCTCACTGTTTTGGCCCACACATCCTTGCCTTCTCTCTAATAGCAGTCCCAGGATTCATTGGGCTCAGTGTCAGGACAGATCAGTTACTTTGTCTTGCCTCCTTTCTAAAGAGAGTTTCTGCCAGCTCAGGTCACTGATCCATCTGGTCACGTTACACAATGTGAGCCATGGCACACGGCAAAAAGTTTGATCCTGTGGGAAATGGAAACAGAGGAAAAATACCCTTTCTTGGCAACACATACTGGAGTTTTCTTAAGTCACATAGCTACAGCTTTTGGGTTCCTCTCTGGATCCCAAAACATGAAAGTTAATCCCATGTGTGCACAATGCCTTTAACATTTCCAGATCCTGCCTGTCACAGGCAATGAAAACGGGTCTTAATAATGTTGTGTGCACACACAGAGCTTGAAAGACACTGTCTTAGAGTTCTAAAGAGCTTACAGGTTGAAACTAAAAATATAATTACAGCACAGTCACTGCCAGCCTACTCTAAGCATTAAACATGAGACTGAGGAAAGTAGGGAATAGGTGTAGTATTAGAACAGTTCTGAGACATTAGCACCTGCTGTCTGCCTTCTTGCATTATGTAGTATTAGCTACACTACATGGGGCTTTTGATGTTTCCATTACAGATATTTGCATGCCACAGGAGACTTGTGTAATGAACAGTCCAAAACACAAAAGAACATGTCACTATGACTATTTCTGCATTAAGAGGTTCTGGTTTAAAAAAGAGATTTTATTTGAACACCGATTAAGAAGAATACTTTAAAAAATACATAAATCATAAGATAAATAAGTTCCCTGAAACAAATTAAATTAAAGGAATTAAAGATAGTGATATATAAACCAACCCTTTATGTGTTGTATATGAGAACTAGAACAGGATCCTAAATGCAGAATTCCATTAACTGGAAATAGTCTTACAATCTTTGGTCCTCTGCCTACTGGAAGAAAAGTATCTATCAAACTCACTGTGAATGTTTGTAAAGCAACTTGCAAGTCCTCAGATTATGAATTTGGAGTTTGGCTGTAGCATCAACATACTGACAGAAAAGAGTTGATAAGGTTTTCAGCTATGCCTGGCAGATGGCTAAGCCCCATCTAAGCCACTAAAACAGAACAGAAGGAAGAAAAAGGGGAATTATACTCACTTTTTAGACATTTTTTTTTATTTACAGCTTAGAGTACCTTATTTACTGTGATTTGTTTGCCTTTATCAATACAGAATAAAGTCTCATCTTTCTCATAGTTCTGGTATTTTTCATCTGTCTGCCAATGGTCTGAAAGCAAAAAGCTCTGGTAACATTTTCAGGGGTTCGACTGGTTGAATAGTTATTTGACAACTTCAGCAGCGGGAGTTGAGTACTGGTATGGCTGAAACATCCTGTTGTCTAAGGTTAAATTTGAGTGGCAGCAGCAGAGTCAGAAAAGCTCAAAAAAAATAGCTAGGAATGCATTTTAAAATAGACTGCTTTAAATAGACTAGTCAGATTTTAGGCCATTTTATTAGCATCACATATGTACGCAGGGTAGCTCTAAAGAAATTATCTGGATGGGGCAGGGGGTGCCAAGGCCAGGTTTAAGTAACAACTGAATAGAAGAAGATCTCTGATGTGAATAGCGTCTTCTGACTTGAAATTAATATTTTGTAAGAGTAAGTCTTTAATAACAGAATTCTTCATCCAAATATAGACAGGAAAACTTCTGGTATTTCTCTCTCTCACACACACACATGAACAAACCAAAACAATTCTGATGAATGTAATTTTGAAAAACTAAATACAATATTTAAGAATTCACACAAAGTAAATTCCTATGCAATGCCTGGGGAAGCATCCATGACAAATTTTGAGGAAAAATTGCTAATGTTTGCTATGAGTCAAATTGCCTAGATGCATCTGTATGAGAGATACACTGGGGCAAGAACATCCCAAAGCTCCTCTGGAAATAAATACAAATGTAAAGCATTTGTCT
>WEKY01014605.1:7548-28970 GCA_013390045.1 Picathartes gymnocephalus
AAAAAAAAGTTAAGGTTGTGTTTTTCTTTTCAAAATACATAGCGTAAAGATGCATTAAGCAACTAATGCATTTGTAGGGAATGGAGAGTAACACCACAGGGAAAGTCAGAGAAATTTCAAAAAAGAGACTTAGGAACATGAAGACACAGAAAGATAGGAATAGCAAAAGGCAAACTAGCAGAACCTTTTTTTGCACTGACAAACCACTGTGCTGAGTCATGGTAAACTGTGAGACCAACAGCATTTCTGTTAGCTGCACTGGCATCTTTAAAGTGCAGATGTGTTTTAGAATCTATAGCCCAAGCCTGTATGTGGTTGTACCAGAGAAAGCTGAGTATTGCATTGGAGCCCATCAAGATGCATCAGTATAAATTCAGATAAATGAGACCTAGAAGGAAGAAGATGGAATCTGAGGATTTTGTCCATAGGACTGTAATGTACTACCAGCTGCAAAATGAGATACTGCTCTATTACTGTATCACCAGACCAATTTTTAAGGATTAGATCTTAGGATCATCAGATATCATTCTTTCAATCTGCTTCTGTAGGATTTATTTAAAAACCCTCAATTTACGATAGATTGTTAATTACTTAAACTGCTCTGAGAGGAACATTAACATTCCCAGCCAATAATGTTTCTAAGTTACGAAAGGCTTTTTGTTACAGTTTTGTTTGCCCTCTCTTCTGGTAATACCTGGTGTTCAATGTGTGTGACAAGCATGGGCTTCCTAATACTGACTCCTTTTTAATTACATACTACTTACACTTGCAGTGCACATATAAATGTTTATACTCACACACATCCAGTTACCCTCTTGTTATTGACAGATGATTCTTTCAAAGTTCCTAACCCTAACCCTAATCCTGAAATTTTAGCTCCATTGAAGTGAAGCACAGATATTGATAAAAATGGGATCCTATGCTCTGACCTTTCAAATGGTAAGGATTCAGGAGTGACTTTCTTAAAATTTTGGGAAACACACATCTCAAGGAATTTCTGGAAAATGTCTGTGAGATGAAAACTCTTCTGCCTGCAGAGACCATATTTCAAGGGCTGGAAACACATGATTTTCTTATAAAATTCTCTTTTAGGAGGATGTGTCTCACTGGAAAACATGAGTAAAGTATTTCTGATTTGCTGCATCATTAATTATATGCTATATTTCATTGAGGTGCCTCTTACAGAACAGTTACTAACTTCTCCAGCCATGTTAGCATTTCTGTGGCCTGGTTAGGACTGTTCCCAAGCAAATGCTACTGCCAGAGTATCAAGCAAGATAAAGGTCATACATAAAACTCTACCTCCATATAGAAGAGTTGCCAATCTGCCAGAATTTCCAAACAGGCACATACAGACCTTATAAAAGCAAATAGTGCAGGTCCAAGTCTCATACTTGGATTATTTCGAGTCAGAGTGTGACAGTGTATATAAAAGTAGACAGCCCAGCTCAGATTTGGATTTCAGTGTGAGCGGCATACAAGTAAAGCCCTATGGGAATAAAGAGGAGATTCATATTCCTGCAGTTTATCTGCTAAGTTTTACAGATCTGGAAGAGGTGTCTGAAATACACACTGTATTTTTGGTGTATCAGATTTGTATGTGATAAATAATTTTTATTATTATTATATTTGTTTTTTTAAATGCTAGTACTTGTCCTTCAATCTGTGCTCATTTTAGTAGACTGCTACAAAGAAAGCTTGTTCCCCTTTTTGCTCTTTTTGCTAAATCCACAGTCTGGCTTATTGTTTCCATGTTTATTGTACCTCACTGACTAAATATTAAATTTTGCAAATGGTAATGTAGGTTCTAAGCTAAAGAGAAGGATGATGGGATCTTGTAAGCAAGGTCCTAAAGTCTAAACTGAAGACTGCTCAATTACACACCTTCTGAACTGGAAAAATGCATTAAAAGTCTGCCTAATATCTGTCTAGGTGTGCTACACAAATAAAAGTATTAATGTAACTCATTGTGTATAAAAACAGCAAAATCAACCCAATATGTTTCTCATTTTCCTTTGGCAGATCTTCCAATAAGATCTGGCTGTCAGTAGGGGTTTCCATTCATTCCTACAATGTTTTCCATAGCATGGCATCTCAGTAAAGGCATATGACAATTTGGCTTTTTTGGCTATGGCATGCCACCATGGCATCCCTCAATCAAAAGCACTGAGGGACATGCTTTTCTTGCTCTGCCTGGAATGCAATGTGCAATATGTCAAAAAACACTGCTGCCCCTTCCATACTGTGTATTATCAGATTCCTTTCTGTTGTATTGTTTTCTTCCACAAGCTATTAAATATAGTAGAATATATTTTATATTTAGATTGGCCACAGGCACTGAGTAAATGCTTTTGCTTATTTAACAGTATACTTAATGTGGGCACACTGTGCTCCAGCAAAGCCCTTTGCATGAAATCACCCATGGGAAATATCCCTGAGCATGGTGAAACCTGGAAAACCTTAGCTTCTAGCAGAGGCATTCTTGAATTACATCCTGCTGGCGTATTTACTTCTATGTGTCCCCTCGCAGTCAGCCATTCCTAGCTGTCATGCTGGCTCCTGGAGACAGCTGGAAATTGGCATGCTGAGGTGGAGCAGTATTTTGGTTGTTCTAGTTATTTCAAAGTATTAGCCAAGTCAGTCATGGCTGGCAGAGCTCAAAACTGCTGCCAGTCACTTTTCCATGCATCATTCTCCTGTAGGTGTTTCATGTGCTCTGGGTAAAGCCATGGCTCTGAGCCATTTTCCAGACTCTGCTTATTCCTGCTTTCCATTCTCAAAAAAGAAAGTCTCTATGACTTCAGGTAAGGTATTTTTGTAAATGAGATGAGCATGACTACGCTTTTTGCTTGTTTAGCAGAAGCAGATGCAGCATCTGAACTGCATATCCAACAGACATTGTTCCACAGGTATAGCACGTTACCTGTACTGGAGCCTCTGTTTCATTTAGGTGACAAGTGTACAAAGCCCTCTTTTGGATGAAGAGCACCTTATGTGTTAGGTATCCAACAGGACCACCATGTTTTATTTATTTTGATAATCTTTTGAATAAACTGTTGTCAACAGGTGCCCAACTGTGATTCCATGACTGAGTGCCAGTTTTGGGCAAGAGCATGTCTGCAATTACTGAAATCCTGAACTTTTTCATGAATGGTATAGATTGATCTTGTTATCCTCTTAGCTTTGCTATTTCAGGTGGCTGATGGCTTTTACAACATGTCCAAGGTTTACAAGATAGAAAGAAATCACTGTAATAAAGTTGTGAATGCACTAAGTAACACAACTCCTCTTAAATATTTGAAGCCGTGACCTTTTGTTAATTATAATGGCATTTCCCTGATGGAAGTGTTTGCTTCCTAGAAAATGCAATTTTTTACAAGTTTGGTGATAACGAATTTCTGAGCCAATATCAAAAGAAAAGATCCTAAGGAATGCAAAAATAATATTATTCTGATTATCTCTTAATACAGATAATGCTACTACATTTGTTTTTTGCTCTACCTTTGATGAGGAAAGCAACAGGAAAAGAAGGCAGTCAATGAGATGCTGTGGGATGACTCGGTGCCTGGAGCTGACTCCAAGTACCTACATCTGTCACTTGCGTGTAAGTTCCTGCCTGGAAGGCACAACATGCAGAAGCTGACAAGAAGATGCCCCCCTGGGTGCAACAGCTCACTGGAAAGCTAAAATATGAAGACTTCTGTAGTTGGATGGGGCTCTTTAATGAAGAAAATTGTAAAAATTCTCACATAGAGCAATGAATTTCAATACTAGGAGAAGAACTGCCTTGCACCTTTTTCTGTGTAATACAAATCATGTTCCTCACCTCCACAAAGGGCTCAATAAGCATTCTTTGTGTGTATGAAGTTGATTAAAAGTCTCTCTGAGACTTCCATGAACACTAAAGCTGTCTGTTTATACAGACAGAAAACAAGTTGCTCCAATTAGAAATTCATGAGCTCACAAGTGTTTCCCTCTAGACAGATAAGGTAGAAACCAATTCAAAAGGATTAATGTCTAAGCTTTCTGAATTAAAATTGCAACAGGTGTCAATTTTATATGCCTGCCCATCCAGTAAATGTGACATTATCCATTTGATTGATGACAGACTAAAAAAATGTTTTTTCTTTTGTCCCAGAGTTCTGTTTTGAAAGCAAATCATTGTACCTAAATCATCTCCTAGTATTTTCTTAATTGAATTCTGCCTAAAGAAGACATGAGGAACTACATGTTTTGAGGGACACTTTGATGATGGACATATCTCTGTACCTTTAAAGATAGTAAAAGGACGCTTCTTACAGTATTGTGTAAGTTGCTAAGGTTTATTGAGTTTCAGTTTAATGTATCTTCTCTATGTAAAAACAGTACCTGTATCACTACAGAAATTTTCTCAAATGCAGATTCCTAAGTGAGAGATATTGTCCTACCTTTATCTCAAAGGATTCCAGTTGTCTACTTATGATTGTATTCAGAGCAAGAAGAATTTATTAAGCAAGTTTAATAAAGTAATTTTAGTTCTGCTAAACAAAGTCCATGTTTCGATCTTTATTAGCCCAGCTGCACAGGGCAACTAGAAGGGGAACCTTTATCTTCCAGCTGGTTTTGGGACATCAAATAGGACCAAATTAGTCCTAGGCTCTGTGTATTGCAGCTTCTCAACCTTTTTTCTGTACCTCACCAACAAAAGGGTAGAGCCTCTCAATGCTGCAGGTTTATTTCCATGCCGTGTTAACAGTGCTGATGGGTACAAGGAGCATTTGAACAAGTTTGTGCATCTGTGTTGGAAACCTCCATGGTTTGTGATGCTCCTTGACTTACTCCCAAATATTTATCTTGGAATAGGATTTAGTTTGAGGTATGTAGTTTGAGGTAGTATTTAGCTCAAGGCAGATAGAGTTGCAGCAGTGTTAGCATGGACTGACAAAGCTATGGGAGATGGCAGCGAAGCTGGCATTTGAGAGAAAAGCTCTGAGTATTCAAAATAGATGTGCAGACCAAGCCAACTAACACAACCATACCGTTGCTAACTCCTCATCATCTGAAACCCAAATGCTGTCCTGACCAAAATACCCGCTGCTAAGTTGCCTAACATGAGAAATACATTGGTGTAAAGCACCCTGCACGAAGGAGAACTGACTGGACAACATCAAACCCAAACTTGAGCCAATGGTCGGGAACGGCTTCCTTTGGGGCTGGCAGAGTCTCCCTTTGCGCAATGGTTTTGCAGGCTGTGAGATATCCTTTCAGGCAGACATAGGGCCGTTGTGAGCTGTTGCATGGGAGCATTTGCGAGCGCAGGGAAGCGGGAGTGGGGAAGCCTGCCCGCCCTGGGAGCTCGTCCAGACCCACCGGGTGTGCTTCACGCCGCTGGCGCTGCCCGCGGAGGGGAGAACCGCCTCCCCTCCGTCCGCTCCCGGCGCTGGTGCAGCCGCTGAGGGCTCCAGGCAGCCGCTCCTCACCCGAGCCGGGACCCACGGCCCCCGGGGGCCGCGGCGGGGTCCCGCCATCCCCGCCATCCCCGCAGCACCCTCTGTCTCCGGGCTGAGCCGCGCCCGCGGGCCGGGGATGGAGGGAGCCGCGGGGTCCCGCCGGCATGCCCCTGCCTCCTCCGGGGCAGAGCACGGCTCTGCGCGGCGGCCGCCCCCAGCCCTGCCCTGCCCTGCCCTGCCCTGCGGGGAGGACGCGAAGCCGCGGTGAGCTATAAAAAGCCCCCCGGGCCGGGAGGGAGCGGAGCAGCGCAGCGCAGGCAGCGGGACGGGGCGCGGGCAGCGGCACCATGGCCCAGTCCGTGTGGGGCTACGACAGCGACAACGGTGAGGGGCTCGGGGCCGCCGGGGGGGCCGCCGTGAGCCCGCCTGAGCAGGGGCCACCCTTCTTTGTCTTTGTCCCTCAGGACCCGAGCGCTGGCACGAAAACTACCCCCTGGCCAAGGGCGACAAGCAGTCGCCCATTGAGATCAACAGCAAGGACGTGCAGCACGACTCCTCTCTGGCCTCCTGGCACGCCAGCTATGACCCCGGGGCAGCAAAAACCATCCTGAACAACGGGCGCACCTGCCGCGTCGTCTTCGACGACACTTTTGATCGATCAGGTCGGTTTCTGGCTTGGATTTTTGGGGGGTTGTTAGGAATCAAGGTTTGCAAAGCGTCGGGTATCAAAAAGCATCCTTTAGTGTCCAGCCTGTGCAGGCCAGCAGAGAAAAGTCGCTTGGGAATGTAAAAAAGGTGTTCTTGGAGTTTATTCTGGTGGACCTGAAGTGGGACAGAAAGACTGTAGCTGCAGGGGCACTCCTGAAACACAGACTCAGCTGGATGGTGGACTTCTCGCTATGTCACCTCCTTCAACACAGACAGCACATCTCCAGGTTTTGTGTAAGGGAAGGGAGTGTTGCCCAGAGAGGTTTAGAGTGCTCTGAGGCATTTTGTAAACAAAAAACTTTTATATACATTTCTACTGACTGTCATCTTGATTTCTTCTGCATGTTAATTCTTCAGGTATTTCACAGCATGAAAAAAGCTATGAACATAGCTTTTATGTAAATATAATTTTACTGTTCCTGGAAAGCTATGAAATGGCTTTGTTATTTAACTGAGAGCAAGCAATCTCACATATCTAAATTAAATTTTTCAAAACTTGATTGCAGAGCTGTATCTATGTAGTTCTGGATGCAGATAGGTAACAACTGTCAAAATGAATAATAAATTCAAAGTATCGCATGATGCAAAGACATCTCAAAAGCATGCACTATTAATTGGTCCTTCATCAAGAAGGAAAGCAATCAAATTAATGGAAAACATTTACTTTCCTCTGTATTTTTGTGCATCTGCTTTGATGCCCACAGAACACTGAAAGATCACTCTCCTGCTTGTTTATCTTGATGAGCCCCTTGTTTCCTGGATTTCTTTATTTATCATTTCAGCTGCTTGTTATTGTTCCATGTCCCTCAGATGGAATCTCAACTATTTCGGACTGGGACTGTCTCTAAGTTATGTATTTTTATGGTCCTTTAGTATTTATTACCACAGTTTCTACACAGTGGTCTCATAAAAAGCACTTTTATTACCATAGAAACACAGAATGGTCTGGATTGGAAACGACCTTAAAGATCACCTAGTTCCAACCATACGCTCATCACCACCTTCCACTAGACCAGGTTACTAAAGATGCATCCAACCTGGCCTTGAACATTTCCAGGAATGGAGCATCCACAGCTTATCCAGGCAACTTGTACCAGTGCTTCACCAACCTCACAGTAAAAGAATTTCTTCCTAATATCCAATGTAACCATACTTCCTTTCAGTCTTCCTCCTTGCCCTATCACTACTTGCCCTTGTAACAAGTCCTGTCTATAAGCCAGAATGCTCTTCCAAAAGCTCTGCATGAAATCAATGCCATGACTGAAGGTATGGGAAGGAAATTGGTAATTACCATTTTCACATGGTGGTTCTGTTCTGCCTTCTTTACAGCTTACTAAAGGCTGAAATGTTTTAGACAGGCTGCTCAAGAAGTTGTCTGCCCAGGGAACAGTGTTGGAGAAAGACCCTGATTTGGCCAAGCCAAATGCAGCCCTTGGTGCAGCCCTTCCTCTAAATCATCTTCTCTTCATTTCCTCCCTGTCTCTCCCCTTCCCATCACCTTTGTTTTTTCTTTGGGCATCCATGCATTTACTCCTGGCAGGTTGCTGGACAGTAATTTAGGACTTCAGGCATTTCATAGGCATTTGTCTGATCAGAATCAAATACAGTGTTTGACAGCTCTAAAGACCATGAGGAAAAATATTGTAGATATTTTATTGCCTTTATATGTTGGCTTCTGCAGTGCTAAGAGATGAGGATAACTACTAGTCACAGATTCCATTTTAACTGGAAAAAGAAATATAGTTGAAGATAGTTTTTTTTCCAATCACAAGGAAAATTCTGAATGTTAAAAAATTTGGGTTTATGCTATAGAGATTTGTATACTGTTATGAAATGCTGTTTTCAAGTGTTTCACAGTATTTTAGCTCTGGAAAGGGCCAACTGTAAGAAATGAGTGGTAAATGAGTCTCCAACTCTGACACTCGTTCAGCTTGTAAATGTAGGTAGATCACATAAATTCAGCTCCTGCCTCCCATTGATTTCAGTGTGAAATGGCAAGCAAATACTTTTTGGTGTTGGGCCTTAGATTCTATGCCTTTTTGTCCTGTATTTGAAAGTGAATAAAAATTTCCCATTGACAACTTCTACAGAACGTTTACTCAATATTACTCAATACAATACTGAGTTATGATTATTTATGTATGAACAAAGTAAAAAAGTGAGAGGAACTACATGCTTAATTCTCAACAGTGCTTTTTCTCTGGCCCTCCCGCTGATGGTTGTGACACCTACCAACTAAAAAGAGAAACTGCAAAGTTAAACCTCTTGCTCTGTGTAGGTATTCCAACATGTATGATAGCAAGAATTCATTTGAGACCATTGGGCAAAAGAGGATTTATTATTTCAATGTTAACTTTGAACTTCAAAGCTATTGGTAGAAGTTCAAACTTGAATGCTATTTAAACAAGGCCTTCTGGCACTGCAGTTGTGAACTACATTATCAGCTTTCTGTGTAAGGAAACACGACTCATTCCAACCTTAGGTAATGAATGAAAAATACGATTGAGAGCTTATCCTCTAAGCAATCCCTGCTCAAAAGAATCTCCAGGCTGAAAGAGCAGGTGTGATGTTTTGAAAGTCAGAGTTGATGTCAACTGTCAGACTGATGCATGGTCAGCATTATTTGGCTAAGCACAAGAACAATTTTCTAAGTCACTTGACCTAAACTTTATAGTCTTCCCTCACTTCCAAGAAATAGGTAATTTTTTTTTTTATTTTATTTTTTTTTTAAGGAACTAACTATCTGTAACCATTGTTTAGTTGTCTGACCTATAAAAGGTATGCTAATCACGGACTGGAGGTATTTTTCGAAGCACCTTTGGATTAATTTAGCAGCCCTATCTTGAATCACCTGTGAACACCCTGGTTCTTTCTCCGTATCAGGAACTGTAGTGTGTCCACACGCCAGGAGAAAAGGGGCTTGTTGGGCAGCTGGGGTTTGGTTCCGTGCTTGACTCACAGCAGCTTCCACAGTTTGCACATCAAACACAACTCCTGACAAGAGTGTTTAGCCCCAGCCACGCAAACTGGCCGGTGCTGCGGGCCCCTTGCGATGGGCTGGCTCTAGGGGAGGAGCTGCGGCGGGTGATGGGACGGGGTCGTGGCGGGTCCCTGCGGGGTGACGATGGGGTGGCCGGTCCCCGCGGGGTGCGGGTGCAGTGGCCGGTCCCCGCGGGGTGCAGGTGCGGTGGCGGGTCCCCGCGGGGTGCGGGTGCGGTGGCGGGTCCCCGCGGGGTGCGGGTGCGGTGGCCGGTCCCCGCGGGGTGAGGGTGCGGTGGCGGGTCCCCGCGGGGTGACGATGCGGTGGCGGGTCCCCGCGGGGTGACGATGCGGTGGCCGGTCCCCGCGGGGTGCGGGTGCGGTGGCGGGCGCTGACGCCGTGTCCCTGCAGTGCTGCGCGGGGGGCCGCTCACCGGCGCCTACCGCCTGCGCCAGCTGCACCTGCACTGGGGCTCCTCCGACCAGCACGGCTCCGAGCACGTCATTGACGGCGTCAAGTATGCGGCAGAGGTAGGACGGGTTTTTAACAGCAGGATTCACTGCTGACTGGAGCTTGGTCATCTGAACGCATTAACCGTTCTCCTTCTTGAACGTATTGAGCTATTGATTATTCCCTGTCTGCGAAACTTGTGAATACTGCTTAACATGCAGCGGGATAAGTTGCATCTGCCAACAAATGTGTCCCTACAACTACATACTAACACGGATTTCTATTCTTCGTGCCAGAATTTTTGCTGGTATCTTAGAATGTTTTAAAAATATTTGCGATAAAGCAATCTGTTATTTCCAAATAGGAAGATGCGCCAGTATTTTTTTGGCTTTTGGTCATTTCTGGTATAGCTTGAGTTACCAAGTTAGTTTCAGAAAGAGCAGAAAAACTCATTAAAGCATAGTTGATAAGAGATGCTCAAAATTAGATCCATCGTGAAACTGATTCAGAGTATGTTTTAGGTCCTGAACATCTCTGCTTTAAAATAGCTCAGTTTATTTTCAGACACCATGGAAAATAGGATTTTTTGTTGTTGTTGTTTTATTTTGTTTTGTTTTGTTTTGAATGTCAACTACCCTTATCCTAGTTTGCTAAAATTCATGAATGCTTTAGGCCCTGAAGACTTCTTCAGGTCCTAAATGTAAGTGAATTAACTATTGATGCTAGAGAATTGCTGGCAAAGGCTGCCTCCTTCCTCCATCTTATTTGAGAATAGGCTAGGAATACACACCTATGCCCACAAAAATCCTGCAGCAGAGTTTTCCTGCCTTCCACCTATACTCTCAAGGCCCAGAGCTTGGAGGAGCTTTGCTCACTTCTCACAGGACAAAACCAAGGCAGATATTTTCAGGGTCAATGTCCACAAACATCACAGATATGACTGCGAGTGACGGCTTAGGAAATTTTTTCCCATTCCTTAACCACATCCAATCTTTGCTAGTGTTCTGCCTTCTGTGGCCAACTAAAGAGAAAAAATCTGCTTCCTCAAACTGTTTCTTGGCTAGTTCAAGCACAGACTTTTAATGCTACTTTTGTTAGCAGTACTCATGTATTTAGTGACAGGAGAAGAAAGCCTGGAATAGATGTACTTTTGCTACATTGCAACCAAAGATACATGGTTGCTCCAACTTTATCCTTAGCAATAAAATCCTTATCCTTAAGGGAAAAGAAACAGAGAACAGTAGATTCACTTATATTCAGGACAAAATATTTTTTTTAAATTTTAAATAAACTCAAAAAAACCCCCCACTTTTTTCCCCCCTCTGTATGAATGTGCTCCAGATGCTCCTTAATCTGAGATTACACACTGCTGGTTGCAGCATTTGTAGCTATATGCATGAGCTAGAGATTTTCTGGACAGAGATGTAAAAATTTGAAATATATCCTGAAAATACAGCATTGTTGTAAGTAGATATGACAAAGAAATGTCAGATTATATCCCACAGTAGATGCGAGAAAGAAATGCCATTTTTTATCCCCATTCCCTTCCAGTACAATGTGCCAAGAGTAGTAAGAGATACAAACCTATAATGTATGCACTACATACAACCCAGTGTAAATCCTTGAGCTGACATCTGCATAACCTGAAGATCTAAAAATGTACTTGAGATGAAGTGCATATCAGTAGCTGTTTTATGCACTGCATGTGTGCATGTCATGCGCTTGGATTAAACTATTTATAGTTGCATTGTCTGATATTGTGTGGTAAACTCCATTTTCTTTGTCCCATGCTTCAATTAAATGCAAAGCAATGCTTTATGGAAAAGTGTGAGCATATAAAAGCATGGGAACAGCAGTAGGAAATACATACAGTTTTCTTTTGCATGTCCATTTCTTTCCCTACTGTGTACTGGAATCTTTTCCTAATTTAATTTAAAGTGAAGATTGTGCTGTTGGCAATTTCTTTTATTTATAACTGAGGTTTAATTTATTTTTAGTTACATATGGTGCACTGGAATCCAAAACATGGTAATTTCGCTGGAGCTTTAAAACAACCTGATGGTGTAGCTGTTGTGGGCATTTTTCTGAAAGTAAGTGGCAAATATTCAGTCTTTATAATTTTCTGTATTTTTCCTCTTTCTCTAGTGCCAGGGGGAAAGTTAGCATTGTTTTTTCCTGCACTGCAGCCCCTTCCTGTGGTGTGCACTGGGTAAGGAGAGGGGTCTGCATAGAGTGTTTCCTCTTGTCTTTTGTCTGCTTGCAGATGTTGTATCTGCCTGTCAGCAAGGTTATGTTGACTGATTCCCTTCTCTGGTCTCTTGCTGATTCTCACACAAGCTGGGAATCAAATTGACTTCAATGAACCCACCCCAAAAAGAAAGAATTGATGGGGAAAGAAGATTACTCAACTTTCTAATCTTGAAATACAGAAACTTTTAAGCAAAATAATACTATACCAGCATTTTAAGATTGGGGTTTTTTTTAATATAAACTCAAGAGAAACAAAGTAATCCTAGTATCAAATCTGTGTGT
This sequence comes from Picathartes gymnocephalus, assembly GCA_013390045.1. NCBI lineage: Eukaryota > Metazoa > Chordata > Aves > Passeriformes > Picathartidae > Picathartes > Picathartes gymnocephalus. The sequence continues at coordinate 19,648 of WEKY01014605.1, forward strand.
GGTCTAGGACATTGAGAAATGCTAATGGGCACACAGCCTAACAGTGATAAATTACACAAACTTCAGTCCTTCTAGCTCCAGGTGGGCATTTCAGCTTGAACACACCATCAGGGAATAGGTATCCCTTTATTGTTTTATCACTAGTAAGTGGCATTTGTACAAGCAAGAGCAAGTGGATGTAATTAATTTTGTTGCAGTGTCCCTGGACAGAGTAGATCCAGTGTCATTTTAATTCTATTAAACTGTGAGCCAACCTGACCTTTTCTCTTGTGTTTAGTTTAAACTGAAGGTCAGCACCTGTCCAGATTCTCCCCTCTGACTATGTCCTTCAATTATTCTTCCTTCGTCATTCCTTTTGGTCTATTTTAGGTTAAAGTTTTATGTTGCAAAACACAACTTACAAAGCACAACACTATGTTCCTATTAACCATGCTAAGGTCAGTTAAAAGGTCTAGAAAAATTAGCAGTATCATTGTCTTCTCTGGCCCTCTTTGCCTGTTTCCTGCTTGCCCTTTGGTGAAGGAGCTGTTGTTGTCCTCTGAATTTGTCATGTTCCATTACTGGGTTTTGGGATACTACTAAAACAGGATTGAATTATCTTCTGAGGAACTGAAGCTAATCTGTTTTGGAACAAGACATAGCAATAATAGTACATCTTACGTATACTGCCTTTACTCTTCTGGGATGTCAAAGCTTTTGGAAGTGCTAAATGTCATGAACACAAGCAATAAAGTGACCCATAGCTTGAGGTCAGCTAGACATGAATTCATCACCCCTTACATCAAGCCTGATCTGACTGTGTATGTGCTGCAGAATGAAATGTCTGCAGGAACCACAGCCCTTCAGGCCATCAAGGCTTTGCCAAGTGCTCAGACAGCTCACAGTGGCTGTGGGTCGCTTTTGAAGCAGGAGCCAAGGGTTAGGCCCTGGGTGGTGACTCTGAGTGTGCAGTTCATTCCTCAGACAGGCATGACGCCTTGTAGGGTCCTTCAACACATGTTCAAATTGCAAAGCCAGTCCCTGGAGTCTGCTATTTTGGATGTTCTTTACACACGCATAATTTTCTGTCAGTCTCTGCTGGATTCTCTGAGACTGCTGTTGCCTAATGTGACAGATGAGATGTGCTGAATTTCTTTCAGATACTGTAGAACATGATGAAAAAGATATTTGTGCTTTGCATTACAGGTTGGAAAAACTCCCAAACCAGAGATGAAGAGAATTCTTGAAGAAATTGAAAACATTAAGACTAAGGTATCAAAACAATTTTTATGATATAATGTAGCTGGAAAGCCACAGAACCAGGAATCAGTAGTTCAAATTCATATTTTGGCATATTTTGATGCCAAATAGTAGCACCAGAAATGATACACTGGACTGTGGAGCAGGATACCTTCTTTTGCTCAATTAAATATTTAACTCCTCATTTCTGCAAGTGTTCTTGTTGAAGAGGATTTTTTTGTCAATCCTTGCATATGCAATTGATAGTCTTATTGGTACTGCTCTGTAAAAAATATGTCAGTGGGCCAATACCAAGAAGAAATTAAAACCTTTTGGAATTTGAGGACAACAGTGGCCAAAAAAATGCATACAGCAGAGTCAGAAATTTAGTTAGCCTAAAATGAGAAGAAACTAGTAGGAATGATGGACCAGGCTCCCAGTCAGTGTAAGAAAGATTAAAAATGTCATTAGTTTTAAGAAGGAACAGTATTTATAAAAGGAATTACATGGTGCAGTTTTTTCACCAGTTCTAAGGTCTCTCTTCCTATGATACTAGCACAAATAGCATTGTAAATATATTCTAAACTGTTTTTCAGTTTAATTAATGAACTAAGGCACCAGTCCATACCTATTGCATAGATACAGCTGCTGAAGGGAGTTATTTGCAGAGAACTGCAATATTGCATCTATTGTCATTTAGCATTACTATTTACAATAAACTAAATCTCTAAGTACACTTCAGCAATTCTACTTCATGATAAACTTTATGATTATAATATTGCTAAAAGTAGTTGTTTGGTTTTTTTTTTCACTTTGAACATGCCACAAGATCACCAAATTTGTAGGCATTTTCTTGCAAATTTATCAGATTTCTTTGCATTTAATGTGTGTACTGCCATTGATGTACAGGTCTGAGCCTGAAAGCTCTTCTCTCCTTTGTAAGAGTCATATTAATTTCATTTTTTCAACTCAGTTTTCAAATGCAATTAAGTTCTTTCTGCTGAGGGAACTGAAGGCTATTTTTTTCACCCCTGCCTCGATGTGTCAGTGGTATCTGTTTTGATGGCTTTCTCTCATAATGCCTATATCATTTTTTGGCCATTTACATGTAGCAGTTCTAGAAAAAGCAACAGTTGAAGTAAAGCAGAGAAAGAAAAGTGCATATGCAAAGAACCACATATGGAATTTTATTTCCTTTCTGTCGTCACATACATTTTCCCAAGATTACTTATTTTTCAGAAAGATTAATGGGTGGTATCACTGGTGTATTTCCCACACATGCAGTTTCAATTGCTCTGATGCATTACAGGCACAGGAATTTCTTGGACATTGTACTGTATTTACTGAAAAAGCACAAATCTGTGAATTTATTTGCAAATTCATATTGTACTTACAGAATAATATTTTCAGGAAGATATTACTGGAGTTACTCTTTCTACTCTTATTTTGTGCAAGGATGCATGGAAACAATTTCAGCTCCTGTCATTCACTTTGTTCTAATCTAGAGAAGATTCTCCATGTTAAAAAAAGGAAATAGGATTAATATATCTTGCTTCCCAGAACTGCATCCAAAATACCAATAGAGAAGTGAATTGAATTTCCTTGGTTAGCTTTTGCTGCCCAGAGGGAGCAAGGAATACTCATCACAGTCCTGTGAAGATACTCTGCTATTTGGTGGCAGACTTACCAGGAAATGTTGTCTGGTGTCTGCTTTCTCCTTTGTCTGGTGGTAATCACCTCTAACTGTAAGGTATTTAGTACCCAGTAGTCTTACAGGAAATATTTTAAATTTTTGTTAAGTGTAATAGTACCAATAAAAAGAGTGAGAGTGTCACCATGAATATATAATTAGAGCACAGTTTTGGGAGGAGAGAGGTGCAGATTTAAATTCCTTCAGATAGAAGATTGTAATCAATCTGGGATAAATGCCTGGCCACTATGTTGTTGGATAAAAAGGATAACAGTACCAGCAGTGCCACAGGCTTTAACTTTTATCCCAAGTAGCCCAAAATAAAACACAGTTTTGATAATTCCAGACTAAAAAAATGTAAAAATGAATTTCTTTTGATCCCACACAATTCACTTTGTAATTTATTTTACTTTATTAATGTAATCAAAATGTCAGTTATTATTAATTGAAATGCTTGACAGGAAGAAAATGAGATTGATTTCTTGCATGAATCTTGGTATTTAATTACTTTCTTTATAATAACACACATACCGATCGCTTTTAAGATGCATATCTCTAGAGTTACTGCAGAGAATTTTTTTTTGTTTGTTTCCCTAAGGGAAAGGAGGCTCCTTTTCAGCACTTTGATCCTTCAATTCTTTTCCCCAAATCTCGGGACTACTGGACTTACCACGGCTCATTCACCACACCCCCCTGTGAGGAGTGCATCACTTGGATTCTCCTGAGGGAGCCGATTGAAGTCAGCTCAGACCAGGTAAACTGCAGCCAGTTCTGCTGCTCCTTTACCAGTTCTCAGCAGTGTCTCAGTATGTCAGTGTGATAATTTGCAAGCCCTGTGCACTTTTTGGTAGGGAAAGCTTTAGCTATGGACAGTGAGAAACTGCCTGCAGAACGGACTGTTGAAATGGGCTGTAAAACTGACCCTGAGAATCAGGCCCTCTTGCAGGACACTTCCTGGAACAGCCTCAGCCTCACGGATGTTTTTGGGATCCTGAAAACCTGCTAAGGCAGAAGTGCCCCCGAGCCACAAAATTCAGCCATGACGGCAGCCTCAATCCACTCTATGTGTTTCACCATTAAGTGGCAAGTGAGATAAATATTTTGCTGGTTTCCCAGTTTAAGAAATGCTGGTCAAGATCTTGACTTCTTAAGAGCTGTCAGTGAGAAAGATCAAACTACCCACAACCTGAATGTTCATACAGATTAATGTACCAGTTGCATTCACATAGCTCAAATGTGCATTTACAGAGAAAAAAAAAAAAAAGCCTGTCTGGATAAGGTGATGTTTTGAGTTCTTGTGTCAAAAATTTTGGCTATTTATACCACTTTCTGCTTCAGCAATACAAGTAAGGGTATATATTTTCTACTGAAATGGCTATTTCTAGAATAGATTTATTTTGCATTTGGATGAAAGGGTAACAATTAACAAAGCAATACAGAAATTAAGTTAATTTGGAGAACAGCAGCTGAGTGTTGAATTCATGATTCAACTTAATAACCCAGTTGGCATATCTCTGCTTTACACAACAAAATACAAACTTCTGCACCAGCTTTTTCTATCAGACTGCCTTGCACAGACATAGGTCTGGATCCTCCTTCACAGATAGCTGTGTTTCCCCAAGTTATTTGCCTGCAGTCCACCTCCAGCAGGGTCACAGTAGGGCCCTATTCTTTTTCCACACTGTGGGCGTGAATGAGAGAAATCCAAAAGAAGCCCAGGCAAGGGTCAGATCGTGCACTGTTCTGTGGATGAAGAGTGTGAAGAGCCACAGAAACAGTGCTAGCTCCTGGGCTGCAGTGATCTTTATCAGATATCTCAGTATTGTTAGAGACTGTCATTGTCATTGTGTGCATGTCATTATATAAGAAAATTTCTTTTTCATCGCAGTTTGTTCTAGGCACTAAGGCCAACAGTGCTTCCACATGGACTCTTCCATTTTTCTTCTTTGCAGATGGCAAAGCTCCGTAGCCTTTCCAAGAATAATGAGAATGAACCCGTGATCCCTCTTGTTGACAACTGGCGCCCACCTCAGCCTCTGAAGGGCAGGATAGTGAGAGCCTCCTTCAAGTAAAATCTCAAGTCTCACTCCACTGAAGCTGAGTGAGAAAATCCCTGCATCACAAAGTGTAGTTAGTTTTTGCTGTCCACTGCTTTTCCTCTGGATCCAGGTCTGTGTTTCTCAGTTTGAAATTCTGAGTGGTAAATTGAATCTGTTTTTATAAGCAGAAAAATACTGTATGCAAATACCAAGCATAATAAGCAAATGTGAGATGTAATGATTCTTCACCACAAATGCCTCAGCATTTATGATCACTCCTCTGCCTTAAGGTCTTATAAGAAAAACAGTTTCAATATAGGCTCAGATTCAATATTTTAAATTAATTTCAAAGGAAATATAGTAAGGCAGAAAAATGAACCAGTAGTTCAGGAAAGCAGAAGTAACAGTAGATGAACAGGAGGGAAATGCCTGTGTCTACACTGTGACCCCACTCTCAGAGGAGACATCCAAGAATAAGGACTCCTTTAACATACCAAATTTTCCCTTCCCTGTCTTGTTCCTAGTTTTTATCCAAGATTAGATTAGTGTTCTGAGGGTAAAATCAGGCATACTCAGTTTCTGTGTGAAGAAGGAAAGAGACCTTGTTGTCATTTCAGCATCTGCTGTCTTTGCCATATCCTGCTGCTGCCATTGTTCATCTTTCCTTCTTCCACTGCTGCTGTTACATCACCAGTCCAGTGTAGAGTCCTTCTGGTATCATATTGCCTTGTATTTAGTATACAAGCTTTAGTATTGCTGAGGGGGAAGTGCCTTTCTTCTGCTGCTCTGACTATGTTATCTCCCAGAATGATGGATTTTTGATGCTCTGCCTGCTTTTTATTTTTGACACCTTAGTGGTTTCACCCATTAGAGATTTTGTTGCATATGGAAAGGATATTTCTGGGTGATTCATATGTGTTATTTGTCATCCCCAATACTGAAAAATCCAAGTTAAGTCACCTAAGTGTTTGTTAGACTCTGACTGGAGAATATAACTGGATTCTGTTTGGCTCTATTCCTTTCTGGGGAGGCACATCAGCTTGCAAATATGATCCAAGAAAGGAATCACTGGCAGACAGAAACTTCTAAGTCAGCTTCCCCTGTCCTTCATCATGTAAACTTTATCATTTCAGTGTAACACAAGTACCATCTAGATTGAACCCACATACAGATCATGTGAATAAAGATCTGCATCACATTCAGTATTGGACATGCTGGAGAGTGGATGGTCAAAAAGGTGGTGCATAAATCCCACTGCACAGGAAGATTCTGGGTTCTCCGTGTTCCTGTAACCTCATCAGTAGGTAGCAGTGGCTGTTCTTCTGGAGATGTTGCCACAAACATGTTCTCAGCAGCATTTATAAGGGATATGTCAAAGTCTGCAAAAGGCAGGGTTACAAATGGCTGGAATAGGCATTTCCCTGTTCTCCTAACTGCATCACTTTCCACCTTTACTAGAAAAATGCTGCTCCAACAGGGAAATAATGAATGGGCAACACTGGACAAATTCTGCTGTTATTACCAGCACAATTCAGTGAGAATTCAGAAATGAAACTGAGGGCAGATTTTGATCCTTTTTATTCATTTAAAAATGTTCTAAGGATGGCTGAATTCCCACTGAAAGTTAGTATTTTAGTTTATTAGAAATGTATTTTGCTTAGTATAAAGCAGTTTCTTTTTAAAAAAATAAGTTCATGTGAGTAGAAGCTAAAGTATTGATTTAATCCTGTTTACAAATGTTTCAGCACTGGCTTAATTTTATCAGAAGACCAGCTTTTGATATTATGAGTACAGCACTTGCAAGGGTATTGCTTTTAGGAGTCCCTTAGGTCTTCTTTGAACTCCTGAATCTGGACATCTTCTCAACACATTAAAATGTTACTGCGGAAAGCTCATAAGCAACATTTTTTTCTTCTGTACTATGTCTTACGTGTAAAATTTCTTCTCATATCCATATGCAGTTGATCTTGGTGATGAGAAAATTTTAACACAATTAACTGAGACAAGGGTTTGAGTCTTTCTACCTAAAAGCCATTGACTATGATGTTTTAATATCTTGTTATTGGAGCAATAAAACAAGATTAGTTGCCTGCACTTGAAATAACTGCTTTTATGTCTTCAGAGAACCAATAAATTGGCTTACATCAAAATATATTGATTAATGTTTTTGTTTCTAATGCTAGGTGATGATTGAAAGTAGCAAGAACTTACTAGAAAACATTGCTGCTCCTTCCTTTGATACATATGCTTGTAATACAAAGGGGACAGACACTTTAGTACTTCTTAGGTGTTGGAGGTTAGTTTAATAACTCATCCAGGTCTTTGTTTTTCCAGTCAAACAGATCATCAAAAAGATGAGGTTCATACAGTATCACTTATTCTCTGTTTCCAGGTACAAAAAGAATTGTTTATTTCTTGCCTGCACACAAACATTCTCTTACATCCTCTCAAAGTTCATACATACATATCTGGTCTTGAGTATCACTAATTTGGATATGAATTTAGTTTTCCTGCGAGAAGCACATCAAGCAGTCAGCTGAAATGTTACATAATGCTGAAAATTCCTGATTAGTTTATAGTTTTCAAGCACACAAACTTGTTAAAGAGTAATTGCCTGCAAATCAGTGTACTTCACTTTGTTTGCATGTTTCCTGTACTGCTTTTGAAAGGTAGAATAGGCAGAAGTTTATGAACTACTGAAATAGTTGTTTTGCTTCCAACAACCAACATTTGGTTTGTATGTTGGCAAAAAGGAAATTACAGTCTGAAATTTATATTGCTTCCTCATCCATCTCCTCTGATTCCATTGTCTTCAAACTATTACTACACAAAAGCATCAGCCTCACTGCAAATATGCTTTAACATTTTATTTTCTCCTTGAAGAATAAAGTGCACAGTTTTGTTCCATTGTCTTTCTTCCTTTGATGAATAGTGTAGCTCAGCATTGATTACCTTGGTAACAAAATCAGAATATGTGGATTCTAATCCAGCTGCCTTATGTATCTTAGTGAAAAAAAAAAAAACCAAGAAAAAAACAACCCAGTAAAAATTATCCTAATCATTCTAGGGCACTGAATCCTTATGAATTTAGTGCCTGTAATGTATATACTAATTATGGCAGGGCAGCCAAGTGATTGAAATTAATTACTGTCTATTAGGTTTTGACAAATAATTAAACTTTCTCAGTTTCCCACACCTCACAAGAGAAATTACTAGAAAAATTAAAAGCTTATTCCTATAGTTTCAAAGCTTTTGTTTTTATTAACTGAAACAGGTGTCACCACCTTTCAGTCGTGTAAATTTGTAACTGAACTGTGAATTCCTGGTATGACCCTCATGTACAACCAGCCATGATTCTGCATTTCTATTACAAAATGAAAAGAATATGTATTTTTTTTTTTTCTGTATCTCAAAGAAAGATGGTCCTGGATGTCCTTGATGATGTTTTTCTGCTGAGTAATCAGTATTGAAGAACATTCATATTGTCAGGGAGTTGGACAAAAATAGAACAGTGTCTATTTCTTCCTGAGGCATTTTGTCCCATGTCTCGGCAAAAGGAACAGCTGTATGGTGTGTGTTCCACCTTGTCTATCTGCCTTTCATCTCAATGAATTCTGGCATTTGTCTTTGTCAAGATTGGAGCACAAAACACGTATTCAGGAATTATTTTATTTCCAAACCCTAGAATTTAATAGAATATTTTATAACATTCCTCACTTGCCCAAAAGGTAACGTACAACCAATGATGAATTAGAGATCAAATCAGACTCACTTTTTTTTTTAAGAACATATTTTTTAAACCATCTTCTTTTTAGTTTATGGCACTGTACATGTTGATTTTCAAAAAAGTTCCATTAAATTAACATATTCAGGGTTATTTGTGATGGAGAGACAGAAAAACTGTAGAGTTTTGTGTTCATTAGAACACAGATTTGAATACAGATAGAGAACTTGTGATATTACTGGGAAAATAAACACCAACAGAGTATTGCTATTATAGAAAATGTTAACTTTCTATATTTGAACTGGATAGCACAATACTTGCAAGAATGTCCATGCACTTAAATAAGCAAAACACTTCTAGAATCATAGGCCTGAGTTGTAAGGGACCTTAAAGACCATTTAGTTCCAACCCCCATGCCATGGGCAGGGACACCTTCCACTAGACCATTATTCGGAAAAAAAATACATAGTAGATGGAAAATTTTCTGTAAAACAGGAGGATGAAGAAGAAAAAAATGCAACTTGTACTGCAAACTGAGGAAGTGAAGGTACAAGTCCACAGTCCAAATTAATACCTCACTTTCAATAAGGATGACTGTGAAAAACATGAGGGCAAATAAAGAAGGATTAATAGGAATATATATATATATATA
>WEKY01014606.1:0-31265 GCA_013390045.1 Picathartes gymnocephalus
CACAATCCTTATTACCATGTTTAGGTCACTGTAACAAATTATAGGGCTTGCATGAGATTTACTACCTAAAATTTTCAATCCAGCTTCTTTTAATCCTGGATTTAAAACAGGCTAGGTCTGAAGGAAGAATGAGAACAACATGCGCTTTCTGAGACAGATTTCCCATCAAAAAAAGATGTGAGTAGCAAGGTCCAACAATAACATCAATGCTGTGACCTACCACCATTTATAAAGAGTTAACAACCCTGACTACAGGTAGTTTCACTCAGCACCTATCCTGTGTCTTGGAAGGAGATGTGTTCTGATATTTATGAGATTGATGCTGTTGAAATAAATCAAAATGGAGTCTCAATCCATGATTTTGGAAAGTCACAGCAAAAGGAATTTCTACTGAGCAAAGAAACATGTACAACACACTGATCTTCAGAACTTCTAGTACATACTTTCGTTCTGTGATTGCCATTTTATAGGGAGAAAACACTATTGTCTATCAAGCATCATGAAAATGAAATCAATTTTCTCAATTTGAAATGGTGCTATCTCCGGCCATAGAAACACTGTAGTAAGATGAGAGACAGGCAACCAACAGCACATAATTAGTAGATCTACAACTTCCTCTTGATTGCCAAGGCTTATATAAATAACATGTAGACACTACTCCTCCTGCCTCAGGATTAAAACATGTTTTGTTTTTTAATGGTATCTAGACAGCTAAAGAATGCAGCTACCATTAAAGGAATCTTCAATGACATCAGCATGTTTCAATTAATAGAACTGGCTGGCTAATACTTGCCAGTACTCATGTCTATATTTAGATTTATTTGATAGCTGCAGTTAAATTAATGAGTGAACACATACTGAGAGTGTTTCCAGGATTTGGACCCAACTACTGAGGAGAAACAGAACCTCAACCAAATTCCTTTTCCTGTTAGCTTAAATCTGGCCACATCACAAAACTTTTTGGGATTTAAATAATTTACACTCAGCCAGTCAAAACGTTCCTGTACCCTACATACAAACTCTTTCACAAGAATTTCAATGGGGAATTAAAATACACTACTCCTGCCTCTGACAGCAGCAAACATTTCAGAGTAAGCACAAGGCAAAGCTGAAAATTACAGTGGGAGGCAATCACGCTCATTTGCCAATGTAACTGAGAACTCTACAGTCCTTTTTTAAAGTGTAATGAATTTGCAAATATTAAGATTCATGTGATCACTTCACCTCAGCCTAATTACTCTCCCAAGAGAATATCATATGCATAAGCAGTGCCAGCTGTAATCCCTGATTCACAGTTTAAACACTTATGCAAGATCATCTTCTGTGAGAGAAGAGGAAAACCCGCATTACATACAACAAAATTATAGGAAGCAAGGAAGGTGACAACTCTAGGTTTGCCAACCCTGGAATTACACTGAATGGTTTTTAACTTGAACTCCTTCTGGAGCACTGCCAAGCATCTGGTATCAAGGGATGCTTTAGAGCAACATATTCCGCATGCAAAAGTGCCAAGAGAATATGTTAGGGAAATTAAATCATTCTGTTCCACTACTCAGCACTCATGGAAGCCTGAGCAGAGGCTGGTAATTAGCTAATTTACATGAACTCTGTGCTGAAGAGTATTTAAAAGAATTCCAGCAGCACAATCTTGAAGGGGCAAGACAGCCTGGCCCGACTGACTCGTTGGCCTGCACATCCTGTCATCCCTGTCTGAGGCAAGACAAGCCACTTTTAGCTGCACAAGGACGGGCAGTTAGATGCCTGGAAATAGCTCCATCTCTGCAATTTGACAGTTAAATATGTAATTTCCTCACAAAGAGTCTAATCACTGTCTCATTTAAGTGGACTGCAAAAGCTGGATCAAGAGAAGCAATGGATCCAGCCCTCACTTTAATATACCTGTAGGAAAATAGGCATTATTCCTGGGTTTATCCAGCTACCTTTGGGACTGTGACCAGCAGAAGAACCAGGGCAGGTAAAGCTTTAGGTGCCACGGAGCAGCACAGAGGCTCTATGGATACTGGGATGGGACTTCCTACAAGTGGTAGATGTTACCTCTACAGATAGTGGAAGTCAGGGTTTTATTTTGAAATACAACTGTCTTCCCTGTATATGATGCTTTACCCTCCCAGACTCCAATTCTCCAGTTTTAAGCCATCTCATTGTAAGGTTTGCAACAGTAAAAACGTGGTAAGAGCTGAGGTACGATGAACCATATTTAACATAGAGAATAAATTTTAACTGCAGATTCCTCTGCTTTTAAACCACTAATGATCTGCTCATGGCTCTGCAATCACTATGGTACATTATCTGTCTACCATCTCATCAATTTTGTATATGAAGCATGTATTTGAGAATTAATACCCTTTCTGATGATACAACTTCATATCCTGCTAATGAAAGACCAGCTCAAAAGCTGTACTCAAAGCTCCACAAATATTACATCTAATCTACTATGCAAACATCTATCTTGGAGCCCTGACAACAAGGAACTAACTTTTAATGCTTTCATAACATTTGCAAGTTGGAAAAAAAACCCAAAAAAAACCCCAGAAAGAAATGTCATACGTCAACAGGATCCTCCTCTTTATGGAAATTAAATGCCAAAAGCAAATATGGAATTCCCTCACGTGGCCCTGTTGTTGTCTTCGGTTTTCCCACAGAGTTAAAAAAAAAAGAAGCCTACACATGGATTTTAAATAAATAAAAAAACATGCACTGCAGAACGAAAAATATGTATATTTCTACCAGTTTTTAAGGTTCCAGATTTTATGCATGAGGTTCACTGATAAAACTAGTACAGCACTTTAGGTGAGACAAGTTACAGTTATTAATTACCCAGAGACTAAATGGGAAGAGCTGAAAAGAAAACAGACAAGCTTTGGACACAGAGCTATGTTTTTAGGACTGAAACAGAAATAGCAAAGTTGAAGCTAGAGAGATTTTTTCCCCTTGATCTTCTGATCTTTCTGACAACGTTTGCAGCCACCCCCCTACAGTCCCAGGGAAGAAAGAAGAAATTCTCCAGAACATCAAAAACAGATACACAGAAGAATGTTCTGGCTTAACTGCTGGAACTCTTCTGTAATTAACCACCAGTCCAACTTGATGGAAACTAATTTCCAATCATCATTATTAGGCATCACTAGGTAAGGCAGCTCTCCTCTCCTCTTCCCAAGCTTTTTGAGTATAAGCCCTGGTGCTCTCACTGCACCTTCCACCTCCCCAAACAACTCCCTCTCCTGTAAGAGCCAGAGACCTTTCTGTCTGCATAATATGGAGCACCTTCAAGGCCCTTAACATGGAAAGAATTAATGCAGTAACTTTTTTTACTAACTTCAGGGTTTTTTCCTGTGCAGAAGCAAAACACTCATTTTCATAAACTGAAGAACACAGAGACACATCAGAATGTTTTATGTTGCTACACCAAAATGCAAATGAAACAACACTTAATTTAAAAGACTCCTTTCTTAAGAGTATGTAAAGAGCTGGCAACTTTTTTGTCTTTGCTATTGTCTGTGACATACGCAATACAAAAATCTTGGACCCAGTAATTTTACTCGATCCTAAAAGTGAAAACTCCTGCAGTGAATCAACAGTGTTATGGTGACAAAGAGAGTCGATTTAAAAAAGCCCCAAAGCTTCAAAGTATCAGATATCAACTTAGAGGGCCCTGTTTTAAAATGACGGGATGGCTGCAGAGCGTGGGAAAAATGCTTGTGAGCTGGCTGCACCTGCAGGACTCCGCACGCAGACGTTCATGCTGAGGGGAAACGAGGAGTCAGCCAATGCAGCTATTTGCAGACTGTGCACTTCCAAACATCCACTTCCATGCAGAAATGCCAGGCTTGAAAGGCACAACATTCATGTCCCACCAGTAGAAGTCTCACCCTTCATTCCTACACCAATTATTCTTGCCAACCAACCAAGATCTGACACGGCTACAACTTCATGGCAAGTGGTCTGGTGTTCCTTTTTACTTGGTGCTTTATGCATCTGCCTTTCCAGTGCCAGTTTTTGGGGAAAGGGAAAGCAGTTGTTAAAAATAAGAAGCAGCATTGAAGGATTTGCTAATTATGACCTGGGCAGAGGGGTCCCTCTCTTTTCTTCTTTCTCTGTCCAAGATGAGCTGCTCCCAACAGTGGGTGGGGCCTCCCACTTGTGTACAGTCTACCAGTGCAGGCCTGTACCTACAAAAGGCTCTTTCATTGCCACAACCACTGGCACAATGGGCAAAGAGAAGCGGTGATAGGTCATCAGAAGATAAGGAGGTAAAAACAGACATTTGACTGTTCTTTTTTATAGTAAAGTATAAAAACCCCTAGCAATATTAAAAAAGATGTTATGCACTGCTGCAAGCTTAGTGATTCTTATCTGTATTTGTCAGGCCATTACTTTATATTTGGTTAAGTAAACTTTGTATTTGGTCAAGTAAACTCAGCATACCAAAACATTGCCAAACATGGCTAGACAGTAATAGGACTGAGTCGAAAGGCATTGTTTGAAGGGAGAAATTTAGATGGATGGGAGAACACTTGCATATAACACATCAATCAATTATGCAACCATCTGCATGACTCAGTAGATGTGAAAGATTATTCTCCTGAAGGAATGTGCTTAAAAACATATGGAACAATAATATTTCTCAGTTCCCTCTACTCTGAACCTTCTCTGTCCATTTAACAAAGACAAAGGTGCTTCAACACTGTTATGGACTACAGAACATTTCATTAAACCTTCATCTCTCACAGGAAATAGCAACAAGATCACAGCCTGCAGTTGTCACACCCCGGCTTCACTTTCCACGCTGAAATAACTCCTGCTATCTGTGGAGGAAACTTGCTAACCTGCTATGCCTAGACCTGCAAAAAGACTGTATTGCTTCATAGGACATAATCCCATAACAAATATTCTCCTTTTTTGAAATCAAGTAATATACAAGAGCTGCCACCCTCCAGGTAATCGTCAAGCACTTAGAACTGCATTACTGTAGAACAGTCACACAGGGGCAGATTTTCAAAATGGCCCAATATTGCAGGCTTCAAAAGAATTTCACTCCTTTTCAGGCTCATGACGAAGTGTGTGAACTTTCAAGTGCTCAGCACCCAGTGAGAACAAACAGTCCTGTTTGTATCACTTGTGCAGCAATTGGCCATTTCTCGGAGGACATTATCAAAAGCTGTTCCAGCTTTGTTCTTTTCAACAGAGTTGCTGCCTAATGGTACCAAACATTTCCTGCAAAATAAAGATAGGCTTACTTGGCTTTTCAAAATAATCAATTTGCAAAACTGGGGCAGGGAACATGTGGAATGTATTAACTTGTCCTGATTTTCAGGAGGAGCTGTCAATCAGTTTGTATCAGAGTAGGCCATTCTCTTGCTGAGAGGGCTTTGCATTTCAGGAATTCAGAAACTGGCCTGGGGGGAAAAAATAAGTCCTTTTTTGCTGAACTCAGACATAAAAGGATCCGAGCACAGAGGTGCTTTGCCGCTTTGCTTTCTAGAAAAAAAAATGTTCTCTAACATGTGAATAGATTTTGATAACTTGTTCAAGTCATAAAAGCGAGTTTCCATAGTCTGGCGCGCCCCTCTACACAAAAGTTGTTTCTGCTACAATTACAATTAAGAAACAAGAGCCAAGATTGCTGACTGAAGCACGGTAGATGCTCCAGAAAAGACTGTTTTCCATTTAATAATCTCCTGACAAAAACAGAGATTTGACATGGTTTACCATAATTACTGTTACTCTGACTGTTCTTCAATAGAGGTGCACATATGCATGAGCTCCTTTCTGTAGGCGGCTGCTTCTATAGAGGCAACAAATGCTTCAGTAATAAAACTGAATTCAACTTATGCACAAAAATCTTCAAACTTTTTCCCTCCTTTTTTTCTAATTTTGAAAAGGTCTTTATTCTCCCATATTCTGCCAAATTCAAGTACTGCTTCTTGAGTTCTATTTTGGCAAGTATCTTTGTAAGATTCCCTTTAAACAGTGAATAGCAAAACCACAGTCGTGGAACTGAAACACACACTAGGTAGTAACAGGGAACCAGCACCGCTTGCAGAGCCTGCTTCTCATTCTGCGAAAAAGCTACAGAATTTCCATGGTATCAAGGCACCTTTAAGTCCCCTAATACCTCCCACTGCAAAAGCCCTTTGCAAAAATGCAATGCCTTCATAATTATCACATTCTGTTCCTTGGGCAGCAATCTCTCTGCAGTGGAGTGGAGTTTTGGTCTCTATAAAACTGCAAGTAATAGTAACAATTTTTAAATTCCTAAGGGTCAAATTTTAGCTTTAATTTATGCCTCTGTTAACCTTTTGTATTTTCCTGCTTTGCCACTTCTCCAGTGTCTTCCCTCTACTGTCCTTTGAGGCAGCTTCTATGTTTCAGAAAGCTCAGCAGAGCTGTAACTTATTCTAGTTTTATTTCTCATCCATTGCAAATGTACTCGCAGGGAAACCAGGGCATCACCCTCAAGACAAGGCAATTCAGTGCAGACAGAAAATGCCAGAGTTTAATAAAGTAATATGAGAATGCATAAAATATGCAGGTGAGGAGAACAGAAATAGGAGCTCTAACAGATATGAGGCAGAAATAATCCCTTACACCACACTGCAAAAGCATGACTGCAGCTCACATTCGTCACAAATCACAGGCAAACTGCAATCCATTGCGAAAATGGGCTTCACTATTCTGCGAGTTTACAAAAATGCAGACTTGACTTCTCCACTACAACATCATAGCTTTGTTTTCTAGCAAACTGCACTCCGATGTTGCTCCTCTGACATCATTAATCTCCATGGAAACCTTAGAATAACAGTTGGCCTGAGATAGGTTCTGTCATCCCAGATCAATTCAAAAGTAGTCCAGCAAAAGATCTTATATCTCATTTTTTTGGCTGTACATTCTCACCAGCACAGCTGAAGAGTTACAATTCCTACAGCCATTCTGAAATAGAGCTTTCATTCCTAACAATCAGAACATACATAAAGTGAACTATTTTCCAGCTGAGGCTGAGATACAGAGATTCAAAGATTACCTACTTCTAGAGTAAGATGTAGACTTGAAAAAAAACCCTAAAAGATGTGCCTATATGGAATTTTACAAGATGATTAAAGGTAGGAGACCAAGCTCCTAAAAATCCTCTATATTTCTGCACAGCATTATCCCCTTATAAGAAGGGAGCAGGGCAAAGCCAAGAGATTTTTCTAAAGGTATTTATTAGAATTTACTTTTGAGAGAAACTGTCTATTTTAAATGTCTGTTTCAAGTGGAGTGCAACCAGATGGGTCATGTTGGGTTTTTCTTTCTCCGTCTTCATACCAGTGAAGCTACTCTCTGTGATTATTGTCCTCAGCACGGAGTCAGGAAAGTTACTCAGAGATGTTCTACCCAGCAAACAGGTCCTCTGCAAGTGAGTTTTGTGCTGAGTTAAACTGACGCAGAGATTCACTAAATGTCAGGAAAGCTGTTTTCTTGGCAAGAAGCCCTGTGCACAAATTGGTTCTACAAGGAAAACATGCTGCTGGGGTGTCTCCAAATATGTCACACAGATATATAAATAATTTGGCTTCTCGCAGACCAAAACTAAGAAAGTAATCTGGAAAAAGGGAATGTGTGACTTGCACAATTGTGTTACACTGCACTAAAGGCTGCTTTGTAGATTGTAATTCCATCATTGCTATGAATTTCTAGAGTTAATTAACAAATTGTTGTATAGTTTTTTCTGAGATGCAAGAAATAAAACAAAGAGGCAAAGGAAAATAAGGCGGGGAATTAAAACAGTCTATGAAGATTTGTACTTACTCATTTGCAACAGTATTGAAAGGAGTTCCCTCCACTTACAGCTGCAAGTACTTAAGATACTTCCAGGAAAAAAAAATCAACCCACAAAACCAAAAACACTCCCCAAAACAAAACAACCCCCCCCCAAAAAAACCAAACAAAAACAAACAAACAAAAAAACCCCACCAAGAAATCTTTAATTCATCAGGTGTGATATTCCCAACTTTAACTCTTACAAGTCATTCCATGACCACAGTTTATTTCTGTTCTGTCAGAAACCTTGTTTTATTGCATATTTGTTCAATTTCAAAGCTAATAAAGTCCTGGGGCTCTCTGTATGGCTGGGTTATTTTAGCTATTGCTGTCATATGGTAGAACAGAAATTTTTTAGCATGGGGTTGTTGATAATCTCATCAGCTTGAGTAACACTGCTGATGGCAAATATCACCCAGGTACATTGTTGAGCCTGGGTGTTTTTGTTTGATTGCTTGTTTGATTTGAGCAGCATTTAGATGTGTGCTAGGCAGAACTGGCTGAATGTGGCTGGGGAATTATTGATACCATCTACACTGAATTTAGGAGTTCATTTGGTAAGGAGCAGGCTGCTAAGTTAAACTCCAGAGATCCACAGTGCAGAGAAGTCCACATGAATTCCTAAGGGGATACAAATACACCCCTGGACTGGGCCCTTCAGGCCGTACCTGATGTGTTCAAAGCCACCCACTCTGATTTTGACCCTTCTCCAAATAACAAGCAGAATTAACAAGGCAGCTGCATGGTGGCACCCTTGTTACTGGGGGAAGTCCTGGGGAAAGAGAGGCAAATTCATCACCACCTTAAGCCTGAATGATGCTAGCTTTACAAGCTTGTGGCACTGGAGGCTCTCACCTTTCTCTCACTGTGGGGGAACAAAATACACTCCCCTGCCTTTGTGCTCACTATTTATTACAGGGATAGAGGCAACAGGATGCCAACAAGCAGAGCCTGTCTAAAACAACAAGAGAGGAAAGCAAATGCTTGACAGTCATCTTTGCTCCCACTGTGAGTTCCTTGTAGTTTGGTGTGTGCTGTGCCTTACACTTCCTTGCTAACAATCTAACAGCAGCTGCACAGTTTGGATTATTGCCTCAAAAAGAAGGGAAGCTGCAAACACTGGATTTTAACTCTTAAAGAATACAGTCAAAGACTCTTCTAGCACTGGTGGCCATGAAGTGAGACCCAGGGGACCATACCTGATCAGACCAAGCATGTAACTACACTGTTCTCAGTCAGAATATTCTTCTGCAGTTCTCTTCTCAGGAGCTTTAAGCTGTAAGCAGTATTCTGGTGTTAAATGGTTTTTGTGGTTTTTTTTGATGCGTTTTCATTGTATCATCAACTTATTAAATTCATAAGAATGAGCTCTAAATAACAGGAAACCAAGCTGACAGATAAATAATCTAATCTGCTAACTGACTAAAATTCCACCCCTGGAAGCCAGGCAGGGGAGTCCAAGGAGAGACAGCAGCAGGATTGCTGCCTACGCTGTCTCTGTGTATTTTCTTCCAGGTCTCCATTTTTCTGATGGCCTCAGAACTACGGAATCACAGTGCAACATGAGAATACAAAACCTTTAAACCACAAGAATGACTCAGTAACTTAGCTTAGAGCTAAAGCAATAAATTGCTGCTTGTGGGGGATTTTTTTCCCCTAATTCTGAAAGTCTGGCCCACCTTTCTTTTCTCTGGCTCCTGCCTCTGAGTTATGAAGCCTTAATAATCCTGCTGCTCGCATGAAGGGGAAATTGCTTGGTTCTTTCTCCCAAAGAGGCTTTTATGAAACATTCAGACTTCACCAGCTCAGCAAACAGAATACAAAACACTGCCTGTAGCAGAGAACATCAAGGTATGAAATACTTGAAGAACAAAATGAAAGGGCAAGTAATTTCTTTTTTTTTAACTGATGTTAAGTTTCACAAAGGGGGTCCTCAAGTTTTTATAAAAGACAACATGTCCTGGTTGCTCCTGTTACTCATCTTCTCCACAATAAAGTGTCTCATTCTGGTCTTACAACAATTAACTCTAACAAACAGAAGCAGCAGGGAGAAAAAGGGAAGAAAGAAATCCACAAAAGACAACTGAACTTCCAAGCATTTATGAAACAGATTGAGGACCAAAAGAGGCAACATCTGACAAAGGTGACATATTATCCTTGCAAGGCAAAAGCTCAGGCTGTACCAGCAGTCTGACACTGCAAAGCAGCTCACACTGAAGCACCAGCAAGTATCAAAACAAGAAGTTTATTAATTGCTGTAAAGTCACTGTGTCATTCTATTATGCTACAAGAAGCACCAGACAAAACAACAGCTGAAGTGTTTTAAACACGATATTTTTTAGAAATTGCTTATTGAATATGAGCTCTCATTCCCAGTATTTCCAGCAAGTTGCTGTGCTAAACAGATCTCATGCACTGTGCAATCTTGTGTACTTAAAATAAGAGAAAGTTCTCAAGTACCTGTTATTTCAAGGACCTCAACTGCAGGTTTTTACTTTCAGGATTGCTGTGAGAAAAACTGGATTCTAAGAGAGCATCAAACAAGCTTCCAAGCAATATCTAAAATACGGAAAGCCAGCAAGTCCATTACAATGTTTAATTACAGAAAGCAAATGCAGTTGACAAAGATGAGTCTTCATAGATCACAGAATGCTGTTACAGGTCAAGGAGTGAACGCCAATGCTGAAGTTTGACTTGGTTTAAAATTAATGCTTATTTATATTTCTTAGAGAGTGTTTTAAAACCAAGTTTTTCAAATGCAACCTAATCATTTTTGGCATTTGAATCTTAAATAATCTGAGACTTTGTTTTATTTAGGATACACATACACACACATAAGCATCAATATGCACCAAAGCACCACTGCCGCTCTGTAACATCACAAATGCTTTTTGAACTTCAGGACAGCCTGGATATTATTGTTCTGCCATAGCCAAATACTTCATTATCCACTTGATTTCTGAGCAGCACACATTCTCCTTGGCCCCATATGAATGCCAAAAATGACTTGTGTTGCTGTTTGTCAGTTGCCATGCCACTGTCAACTATTTTACCCTTTGGGAATACAAAATCCACCCACAATTTCTCAAGTTTGCATTAGTAAGTTCTGCCCAGCACTAGCTTTATTTTCAGGAAAACAGGAATATTTTTTAAGTTTTTTAATCACTGGTTATTACTAGTAACAAACAGCATCAGTTTAGGGATAATCAGTGACATTTGAATGACAAGTAAGGACAAAGGGGAAAGCCATGATACCACAATACTCTGGTATATCCATGGAGAATATGGAGCTGAGAATGTGAGAGGAGAGAAGGAGAGTTGTTTGGGTTGGAGCTAAACCTGTTTTATGGGTGAAAAAGGTAATTCCAGGTAACCCCTGTACAAGGTAGTACTTCCTTCTCCCTCACCGCTTTCTGTGTGTAGACTTTTCTGCATAGTACAGGTTGCAGAGAAAAAGATTGAAACATTACCAATGGCCCTCTGTGAGATTCACTTGGCTAATTCAGAGCCCCTGGTGACACTGGCCCAGGAGATGACAGCTTTCAGGCAGACTGGCCACACTGTAGTGATTGTCACACGGTTCACCACTGAACCTCACCCTCATTTCTCCAGGAGAATTTAACAGATTTGAGAACCACAACACACAGAAAGGCTTTAAGGAGCAAGACATCCAGAGGTGTACCACAAGGAATTGTCTACGGGAATAGTTACTTTCCATTGGGCTTGAAAAATTGGATTTTCTGGATGAAAAAAATACTCGGTGTGGGTCACTGATTCCAGTATTTATCAGCCTGCAGGCTTTGCAGCAGTTTCATGGTTGCCATTGTTGTGTGACACTTGTCCACAGCAACAGAGTTCAAAACTCAACCATGAAGAAATCTCCCAATTAGTGAGAACAAGAACTAGATGGAGCATTTGGCTGATCTTTTTGTTGGCCTGGGTTTGTCATGACAATTACTGAGGTTAGCATGGACCAAACCAGAGCCAGGCAAGTCCAAAAGGCTTTGGTAAGATGCACTTTGGGAGTGCTTCCGAAATCCTAGAGCTGCCTAGGCAGCCCTGCTGTACCAAAGCAGTTTCTAACTGCAAATCCCCAAAGTTCCTCATCATAAGCTGGTCATTGATGTATCCCTTGACTGTTCCCTCACAAACTGAGCAGGCTCTAATCGTGGAAATAACACCACTATCTCCAAATTTACCAGTTTCCCAGCAGCAACAACCCATGTCCCACACACTACAGTTGCTCCCCACTGCTCCCCAAGCTTTCTCCTCTTGTTATAAAGGTGTTTCTTTTGAGTCTTGGCTGTCTTAAGCTATTGGATCAGGTAACAAAGACTTCAGTGGCACTCCCAGCTCCCTGACCTCCCTCCCAACACCAGCAAGTTGCTCGTGTCTCTGCAATAGACAGGATACTCCAGCAGTAAATACATCACAGCACAAAAAAAGTGTCTTCCCCTTTGTTCTTAAGGACAAAATTGGCTCCTGATGAGGTTCACAGCCTGACATTTCCACAGAAAGTAGTGAAAATGGTGGCAGGCTGACACTGTAAAACATTATAAGCCAACACTCTGTGAAACACATAAGACCTGGAAATTACATGCTGAAGTCACTTTGCTCTCTGATACTCTTAAAAAGTTTCATCATACTAATTACAGGATAATAGATGAAGTGATATATACCTATATATGTGTACACACACACACTTGATTGAAAGCCATACAGCAGTGGACTGAGAGATTAAACTGATGCATTGAGAGAGGGAGAGTCTCCATTAGCACCACATTTGCAAATGCTATTCAGCTGTGATCTCTAGTTTAGGAGTGAGCAACTTACAAAGGACTTCTGGACTGGGTGGATAAACAGTGGTCTAATTAGACTGATATGCTGGGAAACTCTTCCTTCTGTGAAGCAACAAAACAAGATGGTCAGTATGAGACCTGGTGTTATCTGCTGGATCTCGCTATTGCAAAAACACCCCTCCCATAGTCCACAAAAGCACAGTGTCCAGACAAACACTTCACAACAGGATTTGGTTATGCCACTGCTAAATCCTTAATGGGAAATGTTTTGCACAGAGAAGGATCGTCTGTAGCTGGGAGTGCTGGAAGCACTGGATGAAGCATCCCATTCCCCACTGCACCACGCCAGGACAGCTTTTAACATTCATAAAGCATCCTGAATGATTAATAATCATCACAAAGGAGCAGCTGAGCAGTGCTGCCCCATTTATATCTTCCCAGAATAAATGCTAGCTGATTTTAATTGTGTTTCATGTCTTCCTTAGACGAGCAACATAAACTTGGGAAGATTTCACTCCAGAATGAGTAACAGACAAGCTCCAGTAGCACAGGAGTGCTATCACATGAGTACAGTGTGAAAGCTACAAAATACAAGGATAATGACCCCCCTGCACATCCATTCCTAAGGTTTCTAAACATCCTGCCTGCCACATGGCCAGGCTTCACCCTACTGCAGCTCAGATGTTTAGCAAGGGCATGTTAGTACCACTGTCAGGCCACGTGCCATTCTGTCTGGCATTGTACCCAAACAGAGCCAGAGTTATTCCACATCCCAAAGAGCTCATGGGAAGTGCTGCCAGAGAGACACACAGCTAAACTGGGGGCTCCCTGGAAGCAGACAGGAAATACTTCCTGCGCTAGAGCCTCAAAACTGTGCCTTGCTTACAGAAAAGAGACTTTATATGAGGAAACCAACAGAGAAATTTGGGGGAGACCAAGGAGGACAAAGAAGGTACTGAAGGTGAAAACAGCTCTTTGTTGCATGTGTGAGTTTAAGAGAAAACCAAAGACAGAGATTAAACATCACCAAGTGCACCAACAGTAGATCGAGCTGTGAGATGGGAGGAAAAAAATAACTTTTAAAGGGCTAATTAAAATAGCAGTTCTGAAAATGAAGGCATAACACCCTTTCTTCATATAAAGTCATGACAGACAACCCACCAGAGCTGAGTTTGTAGGAGTTTGACAGCCATACCTTGTCAGCAGAAGGAGCTGCAACACCTTGTCACTCTTTTTCCTGCCCTTAGATAAGACAACACTGCCCATGGCTAGCACAGGTTAAATCCCTGCTAGCTTGCTGCCAACCATCTGCCAAGATCAGCCAAGCACTAGGCAAACACAAACTCAACCTGATTTACCAATCTTACAGAGGTGTTGCTCACATTCTCCATGCTTTGCATTCTGCATGACATTCTAACACCACCTGAAATTTTTTCACAGAAGCACAGACAAAAAATTTATACTGTTTTCTGAGTTCTTTTAAAAAGAAATGGAACTAGTTATCAGCAGCCTCTTGATCTTTGGAAAGAAGGAGCAATACTTTGAGATAAGGGCTAAGGAACGCTAGTGATGTATAAAAAGATCTGCAGAGACAACTGGTATCACTCTTACTGCCATCAGGAAGTCTATAAATCAACTTCACCAACACAAGCCCTACCTCATATCCAGATTCCAAACAAAGCTGGACAACTCTAATAACTCCAGGTGGAACCATGAATTTTACTTGAAACTTTTCTGTAAACAGGAAAAAATCTTGTCCTGCATAAAATGGATTCCTGGATTAGGCAACATGCAGTGAGCCTGACAAGCATAAGAACAGCTTCATTTGTCAGGGATCTAAGAACTGTTCTAGGACAGACTTTGACACTCATTCTTCTGTGAACACCCTCTGACAAAGCAGGTTTAGGCTTATATGAAACTAAGGCACAAAAATCGAATTGTTTCTAGCCTTGTTCACAGAAGAAAGATCCCAGTAACACTCCTGTGAGAACAAGCAACAAAAGGGACATTTTATATAAACTTTAATTCTTTTTTCCTCCCACAACTTTACAAGTCATCTCCAGTCACCTTTTTACAAGGAAAGAACTGGAACCTCCAACGCTGCAAATCTTTTTGGAGCAAGACCACGCACATGATGAAGTGACATTATCAGAGCTGTTTTTCAGAGGCTGGAAAAGAGTCTGTGTCCAAAAGCTTAATGGCTGGTCTCAGCAGTTAGCCTGATAAAAGATACCATCTGCTCTTACCAGTCTTGTTACTTAACTTAAAAAAAAAAATCAAATAAAAAGGGGATGTTTTATATATAAGCAGCTGATTGACAACGTCTACTAACAATTCACAAGAGGTGGCACTGAGGCCTAACTCTATCACATGGTGCTAATTGGAGTCCAGGGCCTCCTTAAGCTATCAGATGGATTGTCAAATGGGAATTCTATGCATACTTACAGGATAATACATCAAAGTATATGATTAATTTTATCAACAATAACAGGCTTGAAGTGCAGGGTGAGTTCCAGTTTGCAGTCACAGAAATGAGTGTACAATCACACAGCTGGCCTGCTGCACATCAGGCAATCCATTTCTCTTATTTTTGTGAAGCTGAGCTTTAAACCATGTTATGTAATTTATAAATCACCACACTGAAACCTGCTGATTACACCATGCATGCCAGGACTCAACTAATTTCCAGACACAGTGGAAACCACAGAACTGTTCTTGGACTCCTTGGACTATGAAGATATATGCTAATTACTTGCTACTTGATAGTAATGTATAGCTGGATGTAAATTACAACATGGAAGAGCTATTTAAGCCCTTTGTCATTTAAAACAATTTTACATATTGTCTTTTTCAAATCAGCATCATAGCAAAGCCACAAATGGCACCAACAATTGTGCTGATCACAGGAAAAATAACTACCACTGCCAGGCACTGCTTCCAGTGTGGCAGCTGAGTAGCAGAGGGGATGAGACAGCACAGGATCCATCCCCACTCCCACCTGAGCATGGACTGCACCCAGCCCTGACAGGCACAGAATAAATCCCTTCTTGCCATTGCTGCACCAGGGACAACAGAGACACACGGATCTTTGCTTTGATTCTACCTGTCTACCTCTAAAGCTGAGGCCAAGTTAAAAATCCATGATGAGCAAATGCACAGCTGCCCCTGCGATGTCCGGCTCCCACCGCAGCCTCTGCACCTGTGCACTCAGTGACCCTTGGCTCCTGGAGCCTGGGCAGCAAAGAGAGCACAACAAAGGGGCTCTCTCCACACACAGCTGACACCTGAATGGCACTGCAAGAGAACTGCCAGGAAAAGGAACCCCGCAGGGAGGGGACAGCAAACATGTTCTGTTTGTTTCTAAAAGCTCAAACATTCAACGGCTAGAAGAGAACACAATAAAAAAATAATGGAGCAATATTTAGATCTAGCAACTGCCAAAGCCAACAATACAGAATCTCTCTGGTGCCCAGTGTGGGTAGTCAGCTGTACAGTATGCTAAAAGTTGAAATGTTTTATTCTTGCTGTAGCAAAAAGAAATTTGTGACTGGGAGCACTGCAGTAGAATTCCAGGCAGGCAGAACAGTAATTTCTGCCTTAATACAAGGACTGCTAGACCATTTGGAAGGTAAGTAAGAAGGCCAGCATTCACCTGGGAATACAGCAAGGAGAGAAAGGGAAGAGCAGTACTGCTGTTTTTTTCTTGGAGAGTTGTATTGATAGGTTTTAGACCACAAAATACTTCTGGCCAAGTCACGTGGATCAATTTGCCCTAATTCTGGCACCAGGAAGAAGACATCTTCTTAGAGACATTTCTAAAAATCCCACAGCAAGCAAGCAGGGAAAATGGGGGGTTTATTCATCCAAGTGCAAACACTTGCATTAAAGCCTTCCACCTATATACATGGATCACACAAAGAACACAGAAATTATACAAGGACTACAATTTAAGCTGATCATTGCAATTTCCCAGTGGTAAACACATTTTACATCTTTATTTTCTTTTAACAGGGAAAAAAAAAACCCAAACAAACCCTGCCTCTTTCCTTCCTTTTTCTTACGAGTTCAGTGATGAGGATTAACGTTTGGATGGACAAGCAGAAACATGAGCACAGCTGAGGAAACAGCAAATTAAGAAAGCTACAAAAACTTTATACCCAGTGCAATACAACAAGGACATGCATCCTCACATTTCTATTTCATGCAGGCCAGAACATTTGTCTTCTTCTTCACTGCTGCCTTCTGTGTGCTTTAATTGCATCATGTTAACAAGCAGTTGACATTTTACAGCTTGTTGGAACAAGGGATTAATGTTTTAAGGGATGTAAAGGCTGTGATTTCAAACTGCTTTTGTAAGGAATATTGTTGTCAACAGAGGGTTGTAAAAGGAGCAGTAAAAGCCATGTCCAAAGTGATGTGGGGAAGAGAGTATTCCAAATTTTGAGATTCTGTATCTGATAAGATTTTGATTGCGTGTTGAAATTATAGACTTACACATCACTCCTCTTTCCTGAAGCACTCAATATTTTATATTATTTTCTCTGTTCAAGTCAGAATGTTAAAGGAAGATTGCCAAACCCACAAAGCCATTTCATGAATCAAAAAAAAAAAAAAAAGTAAAGATCAACATGTGTCCATACCACAGCTACAAAGATTTGCAGAATGCTCTAACAGAAGCTTATGGTTGCACAGAAAACAAAGGAAAACTTTCTGTAAAACAGGCTATGGCAGGAACAGAGGGAAAAACCTAGAAAATACTTTGATCTTTTTGAGTAACTGCCTCATTCACCCTGGTGGAACCTACTGTTTTCTTCTGAGGCATCACTGGTTCCTTCCCCAGTGACTCAGGAGGGATAAAAACCTCCCACTGCAGAGCAGGAACACCAAAATCACTGAATCAAAACAATCAGCCACAATCAGGGGATTAAAACTGGGCTGTGCACTCTCTTCTCCACACTCAGAAGGTGCCACCAGGGAGGCCCTCAGACCTTCTCCATGGCTCCCAAGCACAGCAGGGTTCAAGGGATATCCTTCCCAGAGTGCCACACAAAGGAAAGTGGCAAAGTGGCCAAACACACGTGGATTTCTTGCAAATGGACCCAAGTTGTGTGCTCAAAAGGTAGAAAATATATACACAGAACAGAAATTAAGGGCTAAACCCTAGCTAGTCTGCAACCAGTGAAAATAGAGCAGAAATAGGAAATAAAAATTTCTTTATAGTTAGTGAGGGCTGTGTGCTCAGAGTAGCAAAATTCTGTGAAGGACTGCAAAGAAAAAATATCAAGCAGAAATACCAAGTGATGATTCCCAAAACTTTCACCTTATGTTCTTAAGGATTAAACCTGAAACCTGCAAAAGGCAGCCCCAGTGTGGTTACAGAATAATTTATGATTTTTTTTTTTGTTGGGGACAGTTTGGCAGTATAAAAAGGTCATGACAACATAATAGAGTCAAGGCAAAATAATATAATCTCAATCAAATAAGTAGCCTATTTTACATTTAGTGTCTCTGTGTTACTTCCTTTTTCTTCATGAAACTCTGATCAAAACAGATTTTTTCTCCATATCCTTTTCCACCACCGATATAAATGAAAAAAATAGAGTGACTCTCACTACATCTTGCTTGGAACATAATAAAGGATTTTTGAGAGTTGCATGTGTCCATTTTTGTCCTTTAAAACCACTTAGGTGGTGATTTATTCAAGTCAGCTTGAGGTTTGTTACTGGCCCAGTGGCTCAGGGTCATCAGTGCCAGGAGAATCCACACTTGTGCATGTACACGCATGTAGTGCTGTCCTATTTATATTTTCATTTTAACTCTGTTGGTCTAAGATGCATCTGTAGCAACACAGGACTCATGGAACTCACTGAACTCTCTGCTGTTTCCCATTTTAAAAAGCATTCCTGTTGGAGCTTATACATGATAAATGAGCTTTGAATACTTTCACATCGTTTGAATGGTAATGGTTTCAGCACTGGAAACTTTTTTTCTTTATCCAGAGAAAAGTTCATGAACACACGCAAATATTCATGATCTCACTATGGTCAAGTGATCCTGGTTAGAACAGAATAAAAACATATACAGACATTTAACACAGGACTGGAGTAAAGAAATTCCAATTTTAAAATGATCAAGTTAAGCATTTCCAGTGTAAACAATAAAAAACTATGATGACATTTTCAGTTTGATGTATTTAGAGATGTAATAGATAAACAAAGAGGAATAATGTGTAAAGGAAATATTCAAACTTGCAGAGAGACAAGCATATGCCTTCATCCAAGTGGTTGGACTATATGATGTAAACAGTTGAAATATGGATTTCATTTAATAAGACAGTTTTGGCAAAGATTTTAATTCATCACCTAAATTTTCTAATCAAGTTCAGCGTATAAATTAAGTCTCACTCAAACTTTATGCTAACCCTGTTCCATTTTGTAATGGTTTCCAATAAAACACCACATAAAACTTCATGGATCATTCTTATTAACAGTGATTTTCTGTGAAGTTTTATAGAAAAGATTACCCAACATAATTTAAAATAAAAGGTAGATTGTCATGTACTTCTTTCTAAGTGACACTGGAAAAAGGAAAGCAAGAAAGGATCAGCCCAAAGCATCCTGTATTGAAATTCTGTTGTCAGTTCAGTGTGTTCTCAAAACAATTCTTATACAAGAATTTCACTTAGGACTTCTAGGAACACAACTTGGAGGTTGTGTAAAGTTGCACCCTAATACAGAAAGGCCTTGATCTTTTCGTCTTGCACATTTTTAATCCTGTGACTGTGCTCACTGTAATGAGGCTTGCCATGGAAAAATTGTAAGGCATACAAATGTTATACTTTTCAAAGTAAATTTGCTGTCATTCTGATGAAAGAAATTCTCCACTTGAAACAGCTCGACAGCAACAATTTGGGGTTTTATTTTACTTATAAAAGTACAGGCAATAGTCTGTATAGGCATTTTATAACCTCCTTGAAACCTAAGTCTCCTAAAGCAACGAATAAATTCCTTCCAAAAGAAAGATGCTTCTCTTCAGACATTCTTAGAATTCCCCATGATCATTACTGAACAGAGGGACTATTCATGGTGATCTTATCACTTACTCCCACATATTATATACAGTCCAAAGTCTGCTCCAGTGCAGGCAGGTGGAATGCAAGTGATTTCATCTGGCCTGCATTTGGCCCTCACAGACCTAATTACATAGCTGGATGGAATGAGCTCAGGGAAAACACAAAAAATAATTTACAGTACATTATTCTGTGGTTCGAGAGTGTCACAAACCCACTTGCATCAGTTTGCTGGTTTAAAGCCAACCAAATCACTCTCTGATCTCTTTATGTTTGCCAAAAATTAAGAATACAGAAAGAAAGCAATGAATTCATATTTGTCACTGTTTACAACAGATGGATCATGAGAGCTTAGAAACCACAGCTGAGCTGCAGAATCACAAGCAGCTTTTTCTAATTGAGCTTTGAGCTTTTACTGGCCATGCTAAACTGCCTAGCAGGAAATAGTTAAAAATTGTTCACTCTCTGCTTTCCCCCCCCAGACTCCCTAAGACTCTAGTGACACCTTGCATTCCTGCTTTTTCCAGGCTGAAATTTCTCCCACGTATACCTTTGTTTTTTGAAGAATGTTCATTATGAATCAGGCAATGAGTATGATTATGAAATCGATGTGAATTCTGTCACTAACTCAGGAAGAACTAGGATTTAATCCAAAGAATGTAACCATATGCTATTTAACATTATCTGTAATGTAAACTGTGATGTGAAATACAGTCTGACTGTTGAAAGAACCAGAAAATTGTCTAGCAGCTTCCTGATTCACCATATTTCCAATATTTATCTGCTATAAACTCAAGCTTAGTTTTTTTCAATTCCCTACAAAAGAACATTTTTATTTAAAAAATAATAAAATTAAAAAGCATGAAGGTCTAATAAGTTGTTTTACCATGCAAACCCAGGAACATTCCTACAGATAAATTTTCCCCAGTAGTGTATCTGGCTGATGTCAGGTTGTCAAAATGAATGACTTGATGAAGTCTGGAAATAGGAGTGACAGGAAATTATACAAAGAGTGCATTTTTTAAGAGTTTTAAAGACAGAGCTTGTTGGCTCAAAGCACCTGATCATGAATATACTGACCCACATGCACAGAGGCAGCAAGCATGTCTCTCCTACCTACACTGAGGAGATGAAAGATGCTTTTAAAGAGCTTTGAAAGAGGAGAAAACGGAATTACCCACAGGACTAGACCTGAGCATCCCACACCAGATATCCAGGGCTTCCTGGTCAGCACGAGACCTCACACAGGCAGCTGAGAGTGCCAACATGACTTGGTTTAGCAGCAGATTTAATCCCAGAGCTATCCCTGGGTGTACAGTGGAGCCTGTCTGGATTTGCAGACTCCATGGATAGCCTTCATTACACCACAGACATAAATGGTCATTTACAGTGGAAGTTCCTCACAGAGGAACTCCCCACTCGTGGGATATCTCTTTCCATTCACACGAATCCCTGGGGTTTGCTCCCAGTAAATTCTGAACAGGGAATTTTGAAGAGGGGATGTTTTACTAGATTCTGTTGCAGCTACATGCTTTGGATGTAAAGTTTCTGTTCTTGACGTTTATTAAAAGGTTCCTCAACACCTCATAACTTTTCTGTAGGTATTTGAACCATTCTGCTCATTTCAAGAGGACTGTGAGTCACTGGAACAAGTTGTCCAGAGAAGCTGTGGTTGCCCCATCCCCGGAAGTGTTTAATGCCAGGTTGGATTGAGCTCTGATCAACCCGGTCCAGTGGAAGGTGTCCCTGCCCATGGCAGGGGGGTTGGAACAAGATGATCTTTAAGGTCCCTTCCCACCCAGGCCACTCTATGATTCACTTAATTCTATAGGTTAAGTTAAAAGAAAAAAAGAAAGGAAAAAAAATGGTATTTTGTTACATTTGACAGCATTTCTGACAGTCTGTGCAGTTTTATGGCAATTTTTTTGCAGTAGTGAAGAGTAAGAGTTTACAGAAAACAAGCCTCTTAAATCCTTCAGGATTCCAATTTTCTACTGTAATAGGCTATGGCATAAGTCTGTGACAAAGAAAGCCAACAAATCCTCTGCCAAAAAATCAGAACCTATTAGATGCATAAGCAATTAAAAAGAAAATTTAAGCTATTATCTGACATGTAAGACATCCCCCAACTGCACTTTTGAATTAAAATGGTGTTTTATATGAATCACTGTGTATTAGGCTAGTTTTGCCTTTATTTGTGTATGTGTACCCACCTGATTTGCAGTGCTACAAAACAGAACTGAATAAACAAATGGTTCACAATTGATTGATGCAACTCAACTGGTACATGGTTTATTTCATTTATGTTTCAGAAGGAAAATGTCTCACACGTGCTCCAGCTGCACTCACCATAATTTAACATAAATCATCCAGGCAGCCTCTAAGTCAATGAACCTTTGCTTTTCATCAGTTTGTCATCCCCACCAGCAGCTCCGTGCCATCCATTCCTATCACCCATTTCTCCATGCAATCAGCAGCCTTCCACCCATCTACACAAAGATTTTTGACTTCATGTCACTGCAAGATCACAATTTAACCCTACTCCCTTAATTAGAAGGGCTGTTAATTCAGGAAGATATCACTGACTTAGAATCTGATGCATTTCAAATAAAACATTAACAGTCCCATCATTACAGCTTCAATCTATCCAGCTGCTGGCTCATTTTTATGATTTTACTGCAGTATTTTCCAATGTCTTGTGCTGTTCCTGCATTCTACTGCATGAGTGAAAGAAAATTCCACTGTCATTCCCATAAATGTTCGCCAGTTAAAAATAAATCAGACAAATAAATAACAAAAATAAAAGTGACCAAGAGTGCAGCTTCACACAGTGGAACTGCTCATAAAGGATGTGCTGACAGGTCCTAAGTGACTGAATGCATAAAGGAGACCTTAAAAATAATGTTAACTACTGTGAAGGTAAAAATCTGTATTTCACTGGGAGTTTTCTTTTCTGCTATGTTTCAATTTCAGCATATTAAGGCTAGTCCGGGTGTGCCTAAAACAACTTTATAACATTTGATATTTTTCAGATATTCTGAAGGAGGCAAGAAGAGTCTGATAACAAGGAAAGTGTCATAAATGTTAAAATACTTCTTCAAAGTAGTTAAATATTCCTTTGCTGATTTTATTTCTCAAATATTATAGTTTTTTCTACTCTGAGGCCTAACCTGCAGTGGAAGATTGATTTACCTTAGCTCTACCAGTTTTGCATCACTGAGATACAAAGACCATATCCTGTTGTAGAGTAGATAAATCAATTTTTACTAAGATGGCTGCTTTTACCCTTGGGCTTGTACTGGTTCAATTGCATTAGCCAGTAAAATAAATAAACATGTTTACAATATTAACTGGCAAAATCAGAATCAATACAATTTGAATTCAGGTGAGAGTTGAATCGTAACTATCAAAACCTACCAGAAACTAAATTTGAAAGACTATCTCTTATCCAAACGAGTCTGAGTTGCACAAAACAATGTATAGAACCATTAATTACAAATATTTGTGCTTGGATAAGTAAAGGTTTGCTTGATTATTTACCCCAGTGTTGAGCCACTTCAAACACAGCTCCTGATGCCACGGGATGGACAGGACACACCCACAGCAAGGGCACAGCTCTGATGGTGCTGCTCTCCATGTGGGAAACCAATTCTTCCTCCTGAGGATACAACTGTCTCAGCCTGGACTGCTGGGCACAACAAAATCACCATGCCAGAAGGACTTGTCCTGAGCAGAGGGGAAAGGAAAGAGGCCAAAGAGGGAATTCATGGCTCTTGGCCTCTCCCAGGTGTCACACTCCCACCCGTACACACAAGCACTGCTCAGGCTGTCACGCCTCGGCCTCTCTTACCAAGGAACTCCACCTGTGGATCCCGTGCCAGCCACTGCTGGGGCTCAGGCTGACCCTTGGAAACACAGGGCATTCCTTATCCATCATAGCTGCCCTCCTGGCATGCACACCTGGGAAATGACTGTAAGCACATGCTATTCTACCATGCTAACCCTCTCCCTTTCTACAGCTCTCTACTAATTTCTAAGCAAGCCAATAGCATTTTAGGCAAGAAATTAACCAGGCACAGTCTCTATGTTTAAGACAGGCTAAGCCGTGCCTAAAATCTGCAAGCAAGTGATAAATACTGCGATAAATCACAGTGTGATTTAAATGTGAAAAAATACCTGTGTCTGCATCATCACAACATCATCATGACACTGGATCATCACTGCCTGTTGGTCCTGAAAACCACCTAACCTAGAAACCAAATTATCCAGTGCTGCCTCTGCAGTTGTTTGCCATTCTGCTGATCCAAGGGAAAAAAAAAAACAACCAGAAAACAGAAAGTAAAACATCCAGCCAAAATATGACAAAGATAAGTTACTTGCCTTCTAATTTTGCCAAAATCTTCTAGGAAATGAAATCAGAATTCCCTTGTGCTGCATTGCAAACGGAAATGCCATGCTCCAAGAGCACTAAATGAATGTTACACTGCAGCTGAGCAGGACAATAAAAGCATTGTGACAAACGATCTCAGTGTCCCACCACACAGACTCTTTTCCAGTTATCCTTAAAAGCAGAGACAAGCCAAAAGGAATAATAATATTGATTCTGCTTGACATACATCTCCTACCAGACAACAGACTACTGTGGAAGAATGCCTGGTGACAGATTTTATAGACAAACACAAACCAGCCCTGCCCAGCAGATCACCCTGATCATTCAACATCATTCTATTGCATGTTCCCTGAAAACACTCGCAGATCAAATCCATTCTGGAAGCAAAATTTTTACAGTTTAAATTCCAGACAGTAAATAATCCTAATCACAGTCATCACATATTGGGCCCAATCTATAAAATTCTGTGTTTGTCCAGAGCAGGAACTGGGCCTTGTGCTGGTATTAAAGTAAGGACAAGAATCACTATGAGTTCACTGATACATGAACACTCAGTACTCATTAGTATGCACTGTGGAGCAGTGGGACTGCACCCACCACTCCTGTTCCTTTTTCTTTGCTGTAACCACCTAGTACTGGCAGCAGATCCTTGGTACAGCATAATCCACAACTTCCTTCCAATACCAGTCATGCAGCCATCCCAATTCTGATGTAGGTCCAGTCACCCCTGTGTTTGGAGTAAGCAAAATGGCCTTAAAAGTCATCAGCAGCTCCACCTCTCCCTCTGGCAGCAGCAGTACTTGAATATGCCAAATGTAGAAAAAGAAAATCCACAGGAAGCGGCAGTAAAGTTGATTAATTTTTAACTTGTTGGGGTTTTTTTGTCTTCGAGAAATAGAAAATAATTTGAAAACAATCCTATGTTTATAGCAGAAGTGGGAAACTATCTGCAAACACAGTCTAATCAATTTTTCTCCTTATGTGGATATATCCTGGAGCAATGCACACACTCCCAAATCTCAAGATCCCTAACACAATAAGGCATGAGAGCACTCAGAAGAATACCCCAGTACAAGAAAATAAACATTGCTTTTTACTAATCTTAAAATATCATATCCACAAATGATGCTTTTTAGGGATGGAACGTAGAGAAAAGCTTCTTAAAAAGCATTTAGTTTTATATTTATGAGAATTAATTCTGTAAAGCTCAGCTGATAAGCTCCTGTTAATTATAATTCTTTCTGTGCATGCCTTTCATCTGAGGTTCTGGAAGTGCTTGGAAAATCTTAATTAGGTCTCAAAACACTACTGTGAAGAAGGCAAATTCTCTTTGCACAGAAGACAAGGTGCAGACAGCTTATGTGATTTGCCAAAGGTCACCAAAGGGCTCTGGTTCTAAAGGGCACTCGCAGACAACAGGAGAGCTGTTCCCTCCCACAGCCTCACCCCAGGTCACCTCTCAGAACCACCACAGCACTTACTCCTGTCCCTCACACAAAGGATTTCCAGTCACAGACTGAACTGCAGGCCACAGAAGCTGAAGAGTTTCTCCCATGGAAGGTGCTCTTCCAGCTTGGGGCAGTTGTGTGAATTCCTCTCCTTTAAATCAAACTAGTCTACACAGACACAACTGTTCATTAAAGCCAAAGCAAACTCTGGCTGGTGTAATTAAATGTTGTGCCTGGAAGGCTGAAATATCTTATAGTATCCAAAGTTTAAAATCTCATTTTCAGCCCTGCCTGATTACTTAAACCACTACTATAAAACTATAATGGATAAAATCTCACCTGAAGCTGATTAAATCTTTACCGATGTAATGGAAGAGTGGAAAACAATCTATTTACATTTTCCTGTGAATATTTACCTCTACTGCAGCTTTGGGTTCTGCACTGGAGCATTTTGCCTGCCAACTTCCTCTAACTTATGCCCGAAACTTCAATCTCCCTCTGCCAATTGTCTGCTTTAAAAAATCATAAACATTGAAATATGCTTTCATTTGTTTAAAATGAAGACAGTAATTCAATTTGAAAGGATTCATGACAGCTGCAATACAAAAGTGAGGTGAGAAGATTACAAAGTTGCAAAAGAAAAGCTCTCTCTCATAAAAAAACATCAGAAGTAAGGCCAAACATGATTGATTCTTTTAACTGCCAGCTAAAATATATTCAGCTTTCTACACAGACTTCTATTAATGTTTTTAACAGGACAGCTGATGAACACACACTGTGTGCCTGTAAGTAGAACCAGATCCAGTCAGACACCCCAAAATCCCCACTTTTCAGGGGTGATGAGCACACACAGCACAAAACCCTCGTGCTCACCAAGAGCAGGTTCTGGTGACAGCACACATGAGATGGAACCTCTCCTGAAATGCTGACCTTCACCACGGGTCCTGACTGACAGGTTGTGGGATGAAAATCAGTTTCCCACTCTCAGTTTATACTCAAGCAGCTTTAACCTTTACCTAAACCAAAACAAATCATGAGTAACCCACACTTGTTAGTGAGGCACTGCTACAGAAACCAGAGGATGCAGGATACCACTCATTGGTTAGGCTGAGAGAAGTTAAATTTTTGAGCAGGGAACAGACCACTAACAAATCATTCCATCTCCTTTCACGCTGGGTCATAATTTCAGCTACTTCTTTAATCACTCCTTGACAATACAAGATACATTTTTATTCATTTTAGGTATCATTCTGCTGCTTCACACTAGTCATTAATTTGAAGTTCTTACATTTGGAACCATCATTTACTACTCAAACAGTACTTGGTGACACGCAGAGACTAAAGAGTTGTCAAACAGAATGACACACAGTTTTTAAAAGTTAGCAAAGCAGTAAAAGCTTTAAGATTTAAAAAAACCAAACAACCAGCCTTGCAAATAGTATTTGAAAGGCGTAAATGTGGGCATAGTCACCACTACCAGAAAAAAAAAGAAAGAAAAAAAACCTCGAATGAAAACAAACTTTTAATACAGGCCTTCAACAAGTCTGATGTGCAGTGCTTCCACTGCTAAAAGGCTGAAGTAGCCCCTTTGGTATCTAATAAAAGCTGAGTTAAATGTTTCTCAAAGAGGTCCCATTACACCAAATAAAACTAAGGTCACTCCAGTACTGTCACATCCCAAGAGCAAGAAACCTGCAGTTGTGACACCACCATCCCTCTGCTACTATGGAGAAAGGGCCACTGCTAGCCCCTCAAATCTCCCAGGAGATTATACTTACCTTGAAATTAGTTAGAGATGTCTCAATTTACTGTTGTGCTTAGAGATAAGCACAATACTAAGAATATATGAATGTGTGTTGGCCCCAAAGGGCACTGCAAATTGGAGGAAAAAAAATAATTCCAGTCTCCTAGCCCGCAGGCATGGGAACAGCTCTCATGAGAGTATCTGGACACATAATTCAGAACTCAGTCAATACTTGGAAAACATGCAGAACACACTAATTCCCTGGATCCACTGGCACAGCCAGTCAGAGCCCCTTGTTTACAGCTATTCAGATTGCAAGGAAGCAGAAGATGGGCTGCATTAATTTTATATCGTGTTTTTTAATTAAATCTTTCTGGCTACCCAGAACCCAATTTTCTCTTCATAAGATGAGTCTTTACTAGATGGCTGTAAATAGAACATGGATTCATTTCCATATAAGGAGATCCAAATATACTACCCTTCACTAATGGGAAAAATGAGAAAGCCCCATGTTAACTAACAACTCATCTGATCTTTCACAAACCTGACACACACATTTTAGCAGAACAGGGTGTCAGTAATAGCTGGAAAAGCAACACCTCGAGAAGAACTTCTGTTCCTGCTCTGTAACCGTGGGACAGTCCAGGGGAAAACTGAACGGGCAAAACAGAACCTGAGAGAAGTGAACAGTTTGGGGGCTTGTGAGTTTCGTTTTTGTTTTCACAGGGGATTGCAAGCTTCATGGTTTCTCTTCATCACTGCAATAACAGGGTTTTGTCTCAGGTCTTCATATCCAATTCAAGTTGTACGTTGGACCTGTATGTCTCAAAAGGTTATGCACACCCTGGGTCACACTAGGCAGAAAATCCAGTGGCTTGTCTGTGCTCAGGTTACTCCTTCTCTCACATGCAGGTTATCATCATTCCTAATATACTGCTCATACTCATTTTCTTTAATAAAAATGAATTTTAGCAATGAAGTGCAAAAGCACGAAGAAGCCATTGGCCTTGGAAGGCAAAGTAGAAACAGATAATTCTATCCACCTTTCATAACATATTCAAGTTAACTTTTAAGCTAAAAAGCAGAAAGCTTTGAATATATTGTTTTCAAAAAGTATTCTACACAACAAAAAAGGGAAGGCTGGTTTCACTTCCAGGCATTGCCTGTTACTGGTTTGAGAACTAAATACCTATTGTGAAATTCTAGCAACTACGTGACTCAATTGTTAAAATGATTGCAACACCATTCAATAATTTGATTGTCTGTAATGAGAACTGTTAGATACACAATGGTCCCGAAAATATGGGCCTTGTTTGACTAGGCACCAGGAAGCTTCTCAAAATCTCACAAATTACTTATGAGGGAAGAGTCAAGAATTAAGAACTTCTGACAAATCTCATATGCCAACTTCTAAAGCCCAAGACATACAAGAATTATCATTCTGGTGCCGAGCCATTTCAGTAAGAAAAAACAATTCTTGGGTTTAATTATTGTGTAGTATCAGGGAAAAAAAGTAGTTTTAATTAATTTTTTTAAGTAACAAATTTATTTAACAGCCAATCAAGCAAAAGCCAGTCTCAGGTAAGTTAAAATATCTTGTATGGGGAATCTCTGCAACCAGTTAACTTCTACAGAGCGCAAAATGTGCGTATAACACCACAAGGACTCCTAGTGTGTCTCTGAGTATTCAGCAGCAGCTTTAGAGGGCAAATTTTTGCCCATGCCCTGTGTCTGGCCAATATGATAGTCCTTGCATCAATGCCTTGAAACACTTCAAAGATTTTACCCCTTCATGAAAACCAAACCTACTCAGTCAAGAGGAAAAATAGAAAGAAAAACAGCTGAAGAAAAAGGATTTAAATCAGTTTGCAATCTGATACTTCTGGTGCTCATTTAAGACAGGTTTAGAAAAGGTCATTTTTATCATTATCAAACTAAACTTTGGTAAAATCTGGTAGTAAACCTTCTTAGAATGGTATGTTGATAACTTTCAGTGGAGGCTGTTCCTGACTTTTCCATACACAAAAATAATAGGGAATCACAAAGACTCTCCTGCCCCCTGCAAGATTCTGCACATAAGCCGAGGTCTAGAGCTGCTGCTACTGCTCCTGCTCCAGCCTCATGTGAAAATGGAAGCTGGCAGCTCAGCCCTCTGAAGCCAGTTGGTTTCCCCTGCTGCAGGCACTGTGCCAGCCAGAGGCAGGAACCAGGCTTTGGCTCAGGTCTGTGGCAATGTGTGGCTGTGGAGCAGGAAAATTTAAGATGAAGGGTAAAAGCTCCTAGGCTGCACAAGGAAAGGTGTGTGGTATGCAGGTGAAGGAGGTAGAGAGCACAAAGAGAAGGGAATACCTCAGGCTGGAGCTCATTGAGGATGGGGAAGATAAAGAATGTGTAGTTATGGGAACACATCGCAAAAATGAAAATTAAAGAAAGTAAGGGAGAAGTGACTCATTTCAGGAGTCAGGTGATGCACATGCAGAGCAGGAAGGGTAGAACAGCCAGTTTCCAAAATCAGCAAGGGGTAAGCCACAGGCAGAGGTAGGACCATTAGGATCCCAGCAGCAGAGCTTCTCATTCCCTCACTTCCACTCATCTCTGCTCTGTAACAGAAAACCTGCTCTGTAAAGCAAACTCTCATCTCAAAAGAGAGGGACATGATGCACTGGAGCGTGCAGTGGAGAAAACAGTGTCATTCCAGACCACAGGGCCCAGACATAAAACCTCCTACTGTTCCCACCTTTACACCCTGTCTCAGCAGAGGGAAAGACTTACCTGATGGGAGAAATATCACAACAAGGAGAAAGGATGGGGCAGGGACCAACACTGTCAAAGCAAGGGTAAATATGAGCCTTCCCCTTACACCTCCAATCACATGGGAAATGCCCTACCAAACTTTTCCTATCTTCATTTTGCAAGAAATGAAGAGACCAAGCAATCCAGGTTCCATTCCTGTGTCTACCAGCAAGCTGTCACATCCATCGGGAAAGTCCTTGATCTCTTACTGTGTGTCCTTGTTACCCCATTAACATTTTGTTATTACACACTCTGATGCATTTTCTTTCTCTCTGCCACTCATCTTTTTCACTCTTCACTCCTCAAAACAACAATATTGACCATACTACCTTCAAATGTTAATATATTGCTGAAACCCAGCAGCCAGCACTAACTCTGAGCTAAATTCACTTTCTCTTTGCATAGTTTCTTCCTCACTCAACCTTTTCTTATTTTGACACAGATTATCAATAGGGCTGGTTTAATGTTTTCCACTCAAAACTGAGATTTTATGGGAAACATGCATTTGATTACATTAAATTTTGCCTGACCCCCATTCTCTTCAGTGATTCAGTTTTTGGGATGTCATCACCAGACTATTATCACCCCCACCTTTTTTTCTGAAGGGAAAACAAGTTGTGATGAGTGATATTTTCACACATTCCTGGTTGAGGACTCTGCATCTTGTGCCTGTCTCTTTGGCACCTCAAATACTGCATCCATCCATGTGAAAGATTTTCTGAAGTCTGTCACCACAGCTGTTTTCCAGTCCACCTTACTGATACAATCTGCAAAAACTGAGGTGCATGAAAGTAACATAAAATGTAATAAATTACACTAAACCAGAAAATACCAGCTTCACTAGTCCCCAGGTTATTTCCTAACAACCAAAGACAAATGCTTAAGGAAATTTGTCAACTGTTTTATTTCCAAATAAAAGCAAAACACAGATGACCCTATTGGCTTATCTCACTGAGTGGAATTCTCAGGAGTGATGCTATTTTGCTTTCAGGGATGCACTAGACTAAGAGCTGTCAGCACACTCAGTCAAGATAGCAGAGTTTTTCCATAGAAGTATACTTTAATCTACTTTAACCTATTGCAGACTACTTCAGAGACAAGGTTCTCAGGAAGGCTTTCAAAACAAGCACAAAGCCAAACAAGGATTCTGTCAATGAGTTTACTACACAGTACTTTGTTACTCCAAAAAAAAAAAAAAAAA